>CM067359.1:3729214-3741714 GCA_034401795.1 Chaetoderma sp. LZ-2023a
ATATGCACAAATCTTTACATAAATTCCAAGATGGCCGCCAAACCATTTGATCTAGCAACTTTCTGTCATGAAACCTTAAAGAGGCTAGGGCATAGTTACATCCTACGAAGTTTCAGTCCAGTCCACTTACCGGTATGGGAGAAGAAGACATTTAAGTTTTTGCGGCGGAATAAAATAAATAATAATAATGCTCTTGGAAGCCTAATAATATAATATATAGTGCATAGAAATTTTGATTCTAGGAATGCACATTTCAAATCAATTCCAACACATGGGCAAATTGGGCTGATAAACCACGCCCTCCCGCACGCATGCACGCAAGCACGCATGCATGAATGCACGCACGCACGCATGCACACATGCGCAGTCACACATAAACAACAAAAGTTTATTTTAATATTTATTTCAACCAACTGATCATCATGGCTTTATTGAGAAAGTAGCTACGCGATAGTCATTTTCTTTTAGGAGTTTTCTGTTCGTTCATGTGCAGATGATTGAATAATAACGAGGTGCCTGTCAATAAGGAGTAACCATCTGTCGACTTCATCTCGAGGACCAGCCTACAGAATGCTATGAAATATGCATCCAGCTGTTCTGACATAGATATTAATAAATCAGCGAGGGTGATAAACAAAGGTTCTAAGATTACCGTTCAGTTCGACTGGTACTATAGTTAGCTATAGCTAACTATGGTTAAGAGTCGAACTTGACCAAGTATATGATATCATAATGAATTACGTCACATGTAGGCTGACGGACGATCCGATACGCATTTAAATGGTTGTCAATTTAGAGATCATTTTGCATCATCCTTTGTCAACATATTGGCATGGGCATAGGCATTCGGTTAGTAGAGGAGAGGCGATAGGGGCCCCCGTTTTCAGACCTTTAACTTTTGTTTTTTTCTTTGATCTCTCCCTTGTTATTTTGACACCTCCTTTCCTTTATGTCTGCTGCCTTTTGTGTTGGTTTCCTTTGACGTGTTCATTTTCTTTTAGGAGTTTTCTGTTCGTTCATGTGCAGATGATTGAATAATAATGAGGTGCATGTCAATAAGGAGTAACCATCTGTCGACTTCATCTCGAGGACGAGCCTACAGAATGCTGTGAAATATACATCCAGCTGTTCTGACATAGATATTAATAAATCAGCTAGGGTGATAAACAAAGGTTCTAAGATTACCGTTCAGTTCGACTGGTACTATAGTTAGCTATAGCTAACTATGGTTATGAGTCGAACTTGACCAAGTATATGATATCATAATGAATTACGTCACATGTAGGCTGATGAACGATCCGATACACATTTAAGGAGTTGTCAATTTAGAGATCATTTTGCATCATCATTTATCAACATATTGTCATGGGCATAGGCATTCGGTTAGTAGAGGAGAGGCGATAGGTGCCCCCGTTTTCAGACCTTTAACTTTTGTTTTTTCCTTTGATCTCTCCCTTGTTATTTTGACACCTCTTTTCCTTTAATGTCTGCTGCCTTTTGTGTTGGTTTCCTTTGACGTGTTCATTTTCTTTTAGGAGTTTTCTGTTCGTTCATGTGCAGATGATTGAATAATAACGAGGTGCATGTCAATAAAGAGTAACCATCTGTCGACTTCATCTCGAGGACGAGCCTACAGAATGCTATGAAATATATATCCAGCTGTTCTGACATAGATATTAATAAATCAGCGAGGGTGATAAACAAAGGTTCTAAGATTACCGTTCAGTTCGACTGGTACTATAGTTAGCTATAGCTAACTATGGTTAAGAGTCGAACTTGACCAAGTATATGATATCACAATGAATTATGTCACATGTAGGCTGACGAACGATCCGATACACATTTAAGGGGTTGTCAAATTAGAGATCATTTTGCACCATCCTTTGTCAACATATTGTCATGGGCATAGGCATTCGGTTAGTAGAGGAGAGGCGATAGGGGCCCCCGTTTTCAGACCTTTAACTTTTGTTTTTTCCTTTGATCTCTCCCTTGTTATTTTGACACCTCTTTTCCTTTAATGTCTACTGCCTTTTGTGTTGGTTTCCTTTGACGTGTTGCCCTATCTCCACTGTTGTGATTAGATGTTAGGTGTAGATGGTGTCCATAAGCCCCTCCCCTCATTAAATACTGTGACGTCTGTCATCCAATGAGGTGAGCTTAAGTGTAATTGGCGTAATGATTGACAAAGGTTACTGAGGCTAATTAAGGATGATTGATGGGCTACATGTCTAGACTCGTCTTTTCCTGATGCTGGGAACTCGTTCAATCATGAAGCCCCCTCCACCCTCATTAAATCACGTGCCTCCAGGCATTCAATGAGCTGAGCTTAAGGGTAATTAGCACAATGCTGAATGACAAGGGTTGATGGGGCTGATTAAGGATGATCTCTTGGAGCCATCCCAAATGGTCAAGGGTTAATGTATTGCACAATGAGTGACAGCCTACATGTCTGGACTCATCTTTCCTTGAGAGCTCGTTCAATTGTGAAGCCCTCCCCCCCCCCCTCGTTAAATCACATGCCTCCAGACATCCAATGAGGTGAGCTTAACGGTAATTAGCGTAATGATTGACAAGTGTATAATCAGTGTAATTAAGGATGATTGACATGTTGCATGTCTGGCATTGTCCTTTCCTGGGAACTTGTTTGATCACGAAGTCTCATCCCTCGTTAAGTCATGTGTTTCCTGGCATCCAATGAGGTAAGGTTACGGGTAATTAGCATAATGATTGCCAAGTGTTAATCAGTGTAATTAAGGATGGTTGACTAGCTACATGTCTGGACTCGTCTATTGCTGGGAACTTATTCAATCACATGGCTCCCCACCCATCATTAAACCATGTGTCTCCAGACACCCAATGAGGTGAGCTTAAGGGTAATTAGCATAATGCTTGACAAGAGTTAATGCATAGTGTAAGGATGATTGACAGGCTACATGTTTGGACACATATTTTTTCTGACTCTGGGAACTCGTTCAATCATGGGAGATTAATTCTAAATGGTCGCACTATAGTGTAAGGACAATTGTGGAAGATGCCACTGTTAGTCTAATGGATAATTCCTTAAATATCTTAACCTCAGTGTTTTTGGCCATGACAATGTACAAGGGGCGATGTATCACGTATGGGCAATCAGTTAGTTAGTTATTACTCTAACAGATTAAAATTACCTAGTCCACCTTTAAAACAACTACGCCTGTTTGTACTGATTGTTGTAGTCATACAAAGATCAGTGAATCAATTTTCAATCATGTTAGGGAAATAACAACAACCTATTACATTTTAACGGGCCTCGAGCGGCCACTCAATATCGGGAAAAATTTCCAGTCTAAGTTGACTCAAGGGTTGGACGGGTTATAAATGATGATTTTTTTCAGTTTTCAACATGTTATATGTTTATGCATGTGGAGGGCTACAGTATAAGCCACATATCTTAGTGTGCTTCCATTAGAACAAACATGAAACCTGTTTAAACCAACATCAATGATCAACCAGTCAAATTAGTTTCAAAATATTCAATAGCTTACATATATAGCTTTCTGGAAATTCTTAGTCAGGGCATTCAGAGATCGATCGATCTCTAGACGATCGAGGTGTGGGTGGAGCTTAGCTAGAGATGGAAGGGACAGAGCTACAAATGGAACATCTATTACCGAGCTGCGGGCAATCAGTTATGCAGTTATAATCGCTTAATAGACCGTAAAGTTGTACGAATTATATGTCTTTACTATTTAATAAACATTATGCAAAATACTTTGAAAGTAAATTGACTGGACATTGTTTCTGCCATAATCAGTAACATCGTCCAGCCAATAGACGGTCAAGTTGTACGAATTGTATGTCTTTACAATTTAATAAACATTATGCAGAACGTTTTAAAACTAAATTGGCTGGACGTTGGTGACGACATAAGCAATAACAATGTTCAGTCAAATTAGTTTTCAAAATATTCAACAGCTTACACTTATGGTTTTCTGGAAATTGCTAGTCAGGGAGTTCAGAGATCGATCGATCCCAACACGATCGAGGTATAACTGGAGCTTAGCTAGAGATGGGCGGTGCATAGCTAAAATAGAAAGGTCAATTAGCACACAGCATGCAATCAGTTACTCTCTTATAATCGCGTAATAGACCATCAGGTGGTACGAATTATATGTATTTTCCCATTTTGTAAACACTATGCAAAATAATTTGAAAGTAAATTAACTGGACGTTGTTGCCGCCATAAACAGTAACATTATTCAGTCAATTTAGTTTCAAAATATACAACAGCTTACACTTATAGTTTTCTGGAAATAGCTAGCCAAGCGATTCAGAGATTGATCGATCCCAACACGATCAAGGTGTGGGTAGAGGTTAGCTAGAGATGGGAGGGGCATAGCTAAAATGGACCGGTTCAGGTCTATTTCAAACATTAAACACTTTGCTCTCCCACGTGCACACACATACGTACATCCGCAAGCCTGCACACATGCCCGAACATCCACAAGACCATGCGTATGTACGCACACAGACCTGGCCATACACACATATGCACACCTGTCCATACACACGCAGGCACACCTGCCCATATGCATGCACACACGACTGCCCACATGGCCGCAAGCGCACATGTATGCCAACACGAACTATGATGAAATGTCTAACTTGATGCATAATGCATAACAAATAACCGCTAGTAAGTTTGTGATAAGGGTTCATTAAGTTTATTTTAACATATTCCGCTTATATTTACACCTTTTTGAACATAGTTTTTTTATATACATATTTCGATTCTGTTATGGAGAGTGTCTGCTGGAATTGAATGACTGGTTAGGTTATCTAGCAAGTCATTTTCATGGTTAAAAAGTCTGTGACTGGTCTTCTCTCAGTCCACAAACGCAACACGGTGTGGGTACAGCTTAGCCTGAAGTGGGCGGGAAATAGCTTAAAATGGAAAGATACATTAGCATGCTGAGGGCAATTATATAATCCTTTATACTCGCTTAATAGATGGTCAAGTTGCACGAATTGTATGTCTTTACTATTTAGTAAACATCATGTAGAATAATTTGAAACCAAATTGACTGGGCGGTGTTACAGCCACAGTTTGCTGGAAATCGCTAGGCACACGTATTACTGATCTTAAAAATTGGCATTATAGCTAACACAGTTAGTCCAGTTATTTCAAGGTCACTATAACATCTGTACATTCCAGTTATTAAAATTGCAATGACTCAAAATAGGCATTCGCTCAAGGCAATATTGGTAATGGCTGGATTAGTAAAACTACATGTTTCTCTATTCGCTGACGGCCTGCCACAACCCACCCACCCTCACCCTGCCACAACCTACTCGCTCCCACTCCACCACAACCCCCCCTGCCCCACCTCGCCACAGCCCACCCACACCCACCTCACCACAACCCATCCCCCCTGCCGGCCATTGATATGAATTGAATTTAATTCTGGATGGATAATTAGCCATCTGCGTCATTGGTTAATTCATTATTTTTTACCAAAACATTGCCTATAAACGTGAACAGAAAACGTTTTAGGAAGAACTGTTCTCTTCTGTATTGTGGGTGTAATTTGATTTGGAGATAATTGCTGCCATAGGCCGAAATGCCTTTCAATCCAGTTACCAAAATATTCAGCAGTACATTTTATTTTGTTTTGTAAACGTGTTAGGTTATTTCTGTGCTGGGCTGTACTCTAAATTTATTCCATTTTCAGGATACAAAGCAGGCATTATTGATCTTTCTGATAGACTTTTAAGTTAGGTCATTAGCCACGTGGGTTGTGTCTAGAGGCTACACCAATTCAATTCAGGTTTTATTTGGAGTACACAAAATATATAAATTAATGAATAAATGATAACCCTACTTAGTTACAGATACGCATATTATTATAAATGAATTGAATTGTAACAGCTGCAGACTGTTCAGAGGGGTGGGACAGGGGTGGATCGGTTCATGCTCAACAATGGAGACAAAATCCTGGTGCTCGCATGTTAGTTTGACCATATGATGTACACTGTACATAGGATTTATGAGAAATATTGATGCTCTGTTACATCTATGCTTTATCTAAAGCCTGAGTGAATAAAATGTGAACGTGAACTTGACGTATCCAGTTATATTTTAAATTGGGATTCTGAGAATTCAGGGTTCAAAGTATAGAAATTGACTCCCAGTGGGTGCAAAGCATAGGCTAAACTCAGCTAGAAATGGATGGTGGATAGCTGGAAATGAGCAGGGCATATCTAGAAGCGGGTGGGGCATAGCTAAATGGATCCCTCTATTCCATGCAATTATATGGATGTTATAATGGTATATTACTAAATTCCATTCCACTTTATACAATAAGCATTGTTGGTTATTTTAAAACAATGTTGCTGCACAATTTCTCTCTAAGACTGCAACAGTTTCACACAACATTGTTTCCATGCTGTAATCCTGGCTTTCATGTTACTTTATCCCTTTAATGACTAACTTTGATCAAGAAAAATTAAAATATTTGTTTATTGAATGTTCATTTACAGACTGAGACAAGAATATTTTGAAAATTTACCACGGGAATGACTGTCTCTGTTATCGAACCAGTCATTCCAATGGCAAATTTGCAAGAATCATCTTGTCTCAGTCTACAAATGAACATTCCTCAAGACCACTCTATAAGCCGGGTTTGTCAGTCTTCATCATGAACAGTTAACAATGAGCTCTTTGATGACATTACAATGTGCTTAAAGAAGATTACTGGAACTTGCAAATACGAAGGGTCTGCAAGTCAAGGTGTATCAAGTATTCATATGGATATATAAAAATGTGTAGAATAATAATTTATCGCAAAATCCGCCCATTAAACAATGTTCAGTGCTCCCTGTCGGTACAGGAGAACCATGTGCAGTCAAGCATGCTTGTTCCTGGCTGTACACAAGGAGAACAATAGCCACATTCACAATAGACACACAATTATCAGTGCCAAGCTTGTTGGAAATATCATGTTTTAGACATTTTTTGAATTCACGAACTTTCCATAATATTGGCCATATGCAGTGCAGCCCAGAAATAACATAACATGTCTAGAAAAACGTAAACAGAAACATGTTTTGTTGGGTATTTTGGGCATAATTCGATTGAAAGACAATTGATGGCTTAGCAGCAAGGTCTTCCATCCAATTGGGGTCCAAATATTTGACAGTATGTTTTATTTTGTGTTGTAAACATTAGACCTACATGTTATTTCGGTGCTGTACTGTACTAGAAATCGATTTTAAGCTGGCTAAACCCCTTTCATTCTGAAGTTGAATAAACAAGTTCCATGGGATTATAATCTGAAGCCTGGTGTGGCCACGAGTCTATGGTAGACTGATACCTTACACATCAGTCATATTAATACTTTCAGTATCAGATCCATCACCATCATCAATGTCGGCATCTAGATTGTTGCTTATGTACTACATGATCAGAAATGCCCTTTTGCGAAATGCTGCGAAGACTGCATCATTGTATGCATAGCCCTCAGTGTTAAAATCTTTAGTTTTCCTATGAATTATTTTAATGTGCATAGAGTTCTGTAATCTTCTCCACTGGCACATTATGTCAGTACACTTTGTAATTAATGCATCAGTATATAACCCTTTTGGGGCTATGTTCACTTCAGCACCCTCATCTTCTAAACCTGATTGTTCAGTGTCTAAGTTCTGCTTAATATTTTGGAATATGGCGAAGAGCTTCCAATTTTTTTCATCTTCAACTTTATCATCACTCTCAGACTCCATTGAGTCACTGTCTATGTCTTCTTTTTCATCTTCACCTTCATCATCGCTCTCAGACTCTATTGAGTCACTGTCTATGTCTTCTTTTTCAGAATCACCTTCATCATTGCTCTCAGACTCTGTTAAGGCATCATCATTCTCAGCCTCCATTGAGTCATCACAGGTTTCACTCTCCGAATCCCTTGCCTTATCATCTTCATGCTTCATTGCAGTCCAATCTTCATCTTCATTCTCTAGATTCTCGCTGTCTTCATTGCTATGGAATTGTGTCTTACATCGCTTCAGGTCATGCGACCTAGCAAAAGTTGAATCACATTCGAGACATTAATGTCTTGGCATATTGGTCAAAGGATAAACTTATTATTTTAATAACAATTTTATGGGTGAAGGTTGTAGCAGTAGAAATCTTCCTATGGCCTAAGGCGTCTCTAACTACTATGTAGATAAAAATACACATCCGTCCCTTTGGGATGTTTAAACTGTAGTGAGAAAAGGTATTGAATTTGAGACATTTTATATGATTGCATGTAAGTGCGAACCCAGCACTCGACCATGTGTATAAATGTGCGTCCACCCATATAAATGAGTGACCGAGCATGCAGATTTGTGGGCACACATGCAGATTTGCAGGTGCATGTGTGGATTTGTGGGTGCACAATATGTTAAACTAATTTGACTGGGTGTTGTTGCTGCCATAGCACCAATGCGCTCATGTGTGAACATGGAATTGTCTGTCAGTTGTATGAAGTGTATGTTTTACTATTTAATAATCATTCCGTTACCACGGCCTACCAACGAGCTCCCACACACATCACAACACACATCCACAGGTCCATATGCATGCATACATGGGTGTACTCCTCAAATGTATACCAACCATGTAACTCTGTATAGTCATTTGGCATGACAAAATATCCAATTATATTCATGTATTTTGTCAGTTGACCCCCAATTTATCAGACTAGGTATTCATGGGGATATTTGAATGGTTTATAATGCACCTCTGTAGTGGTATTGGGGATTGAACATTTGCAGATCAAGACAAGAATATTTTTTGAAAATTTACCACTGGACTAACTGTGTAGATAACCGAGTCCGTCATTCCAATGGCAAATCTTTAATGATAGCCTTCTCCTGGGGTGCAAATTAACATTCAATAGGTAAATATTGTGTATGTGATTATGTTGCTGAAAGATGTTACAGCACAGCTAAGAAATAACTTTAAATGTTTTTTTGCAAGACAAATAGTGTCGTTATAATCCAGCCCCTCTTATCGATACGTTGTGGAGAATTCTGAACCATCGTGTGCATGTCGGGTCCATGATTTCAATTATAGAGTCATTACTTGATTTGATAAAAAAGGATCGAATAGTCCAAAGCTTAGCCCATAAATTATTAGATTATAGACTTATAACACTTCAACATGGAATGTTGCAATAAAAACACTGTTCACCTAGATTTTGTTAATTTGTTTTACCCGTTAGATGGCTGCAGATGTTTTTTCAATGATATTGTTTAAGCCTGCTTTTACCCTATTCGTGTTAAAAGTCCTTTCAAAAGTGACTTTCGCAATTTCTCATAAATATAGTTTTGAGGCAGCCCCTAGAGTTACACCAAGCGCTGGCACACCAGGCTAATGACACATTCCAAATAAATGATTATAACAAAATCGATAACATTGTTATGGCCCACTGGTCTGAGAAGACTATATGTTTGTTATTCATAATGATGGTCGGTTGGGTTTGGGTGTGTGTTAGCGAATAGAGTAACATGTAGTTCTACTCGCCCAGCTGTTACCAATATTGCATTGGGCAAAGGCTAAGTTTGTTTACTCCTACTTTGAGTCATTACATTTTAAATAAGTGGAATGTATGGACATTGTAGTGACCCTGGAGTTTTACTTCAATCTTGTCGAAACTGTGCTAGCTATAATGCCAATTTTTAAGATTGGTAATATGTATGCCTAGCAATTTCCAGAAAACTATACATGTAAGCTGTTGAATATATTGAAAGTAAATTGACTGGGCGATGTTACTACTTATGGCTGCAACACTGCCCATTCAATTTAGTTTCAAAATATTCTACATAATGCTTATTAAATAGTAAAGACATACAATTCGTGAACCTTGATGATCTATTAAGCAATTTTAACAGAATATCCAATTGTCCTCAGCGCGCTAATGGATCTTTCCATTTTTAGTTATGTCCCATCCAGTTCTAGCTAAGCTACACCCACACCATGATCGTGTTGCATTTGTGAACCAAGGGAAGACCAGCCACAGACTTTTTAACTGTGAAAATGACTTGCTAGATAACCTAACCAGTCATTCCATTCCAGCAGATGCTCTCCATAACAGAATCGAAATATGTATATATACACATCTGAGTGCAAGAAAACTGTAAATATAGGCAGAATATGATACAGTTTAAAATAATCTTAACGAACCCTTATCACAAATTTACTAGCTGTTATTTGTTATGTATTATGCATCACGCTAGACATTTCATCATAGTTCACGTGGGCATGCATGTGGGCTTGCAGCTGTGTGTATGGATGTGCGTGCATCCGTATGGACTTGTGAGCATGTGTGAATGCATGCAGGCTTGCGTGCATGTGTGCGGGCCGGAGAGCAAAGAGTTTAATGGTTGGAATAGACCTGAACCAGTCCATTTTAGCCATGCCCGCCCATCTCTAGCTAAGCTCCACTCACACCTCGATTGTGTTGGGATCGATCGATCTCTGAACTCCCTGAGTTGAATATTTTGAAAACTAATTTGACTAGACTATGTTATTGTTTATGGCGTGAACAATGCTCAGCCAATTTGGTTTCAAAATATTCTACATAATGTTTATTAAATTGTAAAGACATATAATTCGTACAACTTGATGGTCTATTGGCTGGACAATGTTACTTCTTATGGCAGCAACAACGCCCAGTCAATTTACTTTGAAAGTATTTTTCATAATGTTTAATAAATAGTAAAGACACAATTCGTACAACTTGATGGTCTGTTAAGCGATTATGACTGCATAACCGATTGCCCACAGCTCGCTAATAGATGTTCCAATTTTAGCTCTGTCCCTCCCATCTCTAGCTAAGCTCCACCCACACCTCGATCATGTTGGGATCGATCGGTCTCTGCACGCCCTTGTCAATCAGCATTGCGCTAATTACCCCTAAGCTCAGCTTGTTGGGTGCCTGGAGGAATGCGATTTAATGAGGGTGGATGGGCTTCATGATTGCACGAGTTCCCAGAGTCAGGAAAAGACTAGTCCAGGCATGTAGCCCATCAATCATCCTTAATTACCCTCATTATCCTGTGTCAATAATTACGCTAATTGCACTTAAGCTCACCTCATTGGATGACAGACGTTACATGATGTAATGCGGGTGAGGGGCTTATGAACGGCCGCTACATCTAACATCCAATCAAAACAGTGGAGATAGGGGAACACGTCAAAGGAAACCAACACAAAATGCGCAGAGATCAAAAGAAAAGATGTGTCAAAATAACAAAGGAGAGAAGAAAGGAAAGTACAAAAGCAAAATGTGTGAGCCCTATCACCTCTCCTCTACTTCGGTTATAGTGGCCGTGGATAAACGCTGTACCAGTACTACGTAAGAGGTTTTAAACTATTACAGTATTAGTCCTTTCATCATGTTATTTGTCAAGATTGATCAAGAAAATTCAAAACGTGTTCACATTAAGTGTCCATTTGCAGGGCAAGAGAAGACCATTTTTGAAAATTTACCACTGGAATCACTGGCTCGTTAACGCCATGCCAGTGTTACATTTTCAAAAATAGTCTTCTCTTGGCCAGCAAATGCGCTTTTCTCATGATCAAGATATTCTGATCGGCTTGACCATTAAAGGGTTAACAAAGTTTCAGAGAACAAAAAGAGTTACAGAAAATTCTCAGGAATTCCGAATGATAAGGATTTGGCTGCACAAAATTGCTAGATGGAAAAAATGTTGAAAATAATGCCTTAAAATTCCAGAATTAATTCTTTTCTAGATCTTAAAAAATTAAGTTCTAGAAGAGTTTGTTAAACAAAAACATAAATTGATATGGCCTTATTGAATACACTTTATCCTTCCTGTGATCCTGGTTCGTGGTATGTCATTTGTCAACTCATGTGACATTTGAATACAACCCACGTCTGTAACCAATTATACTTAATAATTGTATTCCTTTGTTAAATTAAATGTTGTAAGGCATTGCGCTGTGACAGTTCTTCTACATACACATAGAAGGATAGCTGTCCTATCTGCATCGAAATATGCAGGATGCAACGTTTCGCATCCGCATTCGCTCAGCAGAAACACATCAGCTCCAAAACTTACGCGACACCGGTTTTCATATTCATTAGAATAACAAAAAATTACTTCTTTACTTGAAAATAAAAAGATTTTGAAGCCGCTAATATAAGATTAACAACGTCGCCAATACGGTTTCATCCACGCAAGACAAGTGACACGTCATTCAAATGACAGATGAGGTGTTTTGTGCTAATGTATTGATTGACACTTTGTCAATATATTTTCGTGGTAGACAATAATTATCGAAGTCACTGCCCTTTGTTCGGCGTTACGGCGCCAGAGACGTTGCATTGACAATTTCTGTTCTGATTGCTATAATTGATGCTTGCCCACGCGATATAGTTGTTCTCATCGGATTATTTTGAAAAGATTTTGATTGAGACATATGACTACAAGATTATTTAGCCTCGTCAAACTCATAT
>CM067359.1:3746714-3784214 GCA_034401795.1 Chaetoderma sp. LZ-2023a
CAAATTTTAAGCTAATATTACATTATTAAACCTTCCAGAACGTTTTCTCAGTGAGTGTTCATTTGCAGGACAAGAGAAGACGATTTTTGAAAAATTACCATTGGAATGTTTGGCTCGTTAACGAGCCAGCCATTCCAGTGGTAAATTGTCAAAAATAGTCTTATCTTGGCCAACAAATGAACCTTTCTCATAACCAGTGCTAAGATATTTTGAGCGGCTTGATGATTAAAGTTACAGAGAACAAAATTAGATACAGAAAATTATGAGCAATTCCGAGTGGGTTGTGAAGATTTGCTGAATGGAAGGAATGTTGAAAATTATTATTTTTTATATATGGAAAGCTTAAGTTAGGAGTAAAACAAAAACAGAAACATTGGTCTTACATAGGATTTAAAAACGTGTTCTGTCCAATGATTGGTGATAAAGTTACACCTCATAGTAAGTCAGAAGTATTTGTAAAACAAAAACATTGGTCTTACATAGGATATAATAACGTATTCTGTCCAATGATTGGTGATAAAGTTACACCTCATAGTAAGTTAGGAGTATTTGTAAAACAAAAACATTGGTCTTACATAGGATATAATACCGTGTTCTGTCCAATGATTGGTGATAAAGTTACACCTCATAGTAAGTTAGGAGTATTTGTAAAACAAAAACATTGGTCTTACATAGGATATAATAAGGTGTTCTGTCCAATGATTGGTGATAAAGTTACACCTCATAGTAAGTTAGGAGTATTTGTAAAACAAAAACATTGGTCTTACATAGGATATAATAAGGTGTTCTGTCCAATGATTGGTGATAAAGTTACACCTCATAGTAAGTTAGGAGTATTTGTAAAACAAAAACATTGGTCTTACATAGGATATAATACCGTGTTCTGTCCAATGATTGGTGATAAAGTTACACCTCATAGTAAGTTAGGAGTATTTGTAAAACAAAAACATTGGTCTTACATAGGATATAATAAGGTGTTCTGTCCAATGATTGGTGGTAAAGTTACACCTCATAGTAAGTTAGGAGTATTTGTAAAACAAAAACATTGGTCTTACATAGGATATAATAAGGTGTTCTGTCCAATGATTGGTGATAAAGTTACACCTCATAGTAAGTTAGGAGTATTTGTAAAACAAAAACATTGGTCTTACATAGGATATAATACCGTGTTCTGTCCAATGATTGGTGATAAAGTTACACCTCATAGTAAGTTAGGAGTATTTGTAAAACAAAAACATTGGTCTTACATAGGATATAATAAGGTGTTCTGTCCAATGATTGGTGATAAAGTTACACCTCATAGTAAGTTAGGAGTATTTGTAAAACAAAAACATTGGTCTTACATAGGATATAATAACGTATTCTGTCCAATGATTGGTGATAAAGTTACACCTCATAGTAAGTTAGGAGTACTTGTAAAACAAAAACATTGGTCTTACATAGGATATAATAACGTGTTCTGTCCAATGATTGGTGATAAAGTTACACCTCATAGTAAGTTATGAGTATTTGTAAAACAAAAACATTGGTCTTACATAGGATATAATAACGTATTCTGTCCAATGATTGGTGGTAAAGTTACACCTCATAGTAAGTTAGGAGTATTTGTAAAACAAAAACATTGGTCTTACATAGGATATAATAACGTGTTCTGTCCAATGATTGGTGATAAAGTTACACCTCATAGTAAGTTAGGAGTATTTGTAAAACAAAAACATTGGTCTTACATAGGACAAAATAACGTGTTCTGTCCAATGATTGGTGATAAAGTTACACCTCATAGTAAGTTAGGAATATTTGTAAAACAAAAACATTGGTCTTACATAGGATATAATAACGTGTTCTGTCCAATGATTGGTGATAAAGTTACACCTCATAGTAAGTTAGGAGTATTTGTAAAACAAAAACATTGGTCTTACATAGGATATAATAAGGTGTTCTGTCCAATGATTGGTGATAAAGTTACACCTCATAGTAAGTTAGGAGTATTTGTAAAACAAAAACATTGGTCTTACATAGGATATAATAACGTATTCTGTCCAATGATTGGTGATAAAGTTACACCTCATAGTAAGTTAGGAGTACTTGTAAAACAAAAACATTGGTCTTACATAGGATATAATAACGTGTTCTGTCCAATGATTGGTGATAAAGTTACACCTCATAGTAAGTTATGAGTATTTGTAAAACAAAAACATTGGTCTTACATAGGATATAATAACGTATTCTGTCCAATGATTGGTGGTAAAGTTACACCTCATAGTAAGTTAGGAGTATTTGTAAAACAAAAACATTGGTCTTACATAGGATATAATAACGTGTTCTGTCCAATGATTGGTGATAAAGTTACACCTCATAGTAAGTTAGGAGTATTTGTAAAACAAAAACATTGGTCTTACATAGGACAAAATAACGTGTTCTGTCCAATGATTGGTGATAAAGTTACACCTCATAGTAAGTTAGGAATATTTGTAAAACAAAAACATTGGTCTTACATAGGATATAATAACGTGTTCTGTCCAATGATTGGTGATAAAGTTACACCTCATAGTAAGTTAGGAGTATTTGTAAAACAAAAACATTGGTCTTACATAGGACAAAATAACGTATTCTGTCCAATGATTGGTGATAAAGTTACACCTCATAGTAAGTTAGGAGTATTTGTAAAACAAAAACATTGTTCTTACATAGGATATAATAACGTATTCTGTCCAATGATTGGTGATAAAGTTACACCTCATAGTAGACGAGTATGTGTTCCGTTTAAGTCTTAGTCAGTTCATCGCTGAAGGCTGGACGTCAGTGTCGTAAGATTCTTCTATGCAGATATCCTGAACGCACTTTCTCCTATAGACTGCTACACGGACTCCACTTCGTCGACCTGATGGATCTGGACCCAGTCTATCTCCGTAGTGGGACTGTAAACGACCGTCATCTTTCCGTTAACCCTTTAAACCTAGAATTTTTTCAAAATTTAAATTTTCTCATAGAAAATGTCAATTTTCAGACCAAGAGAAGACTATTTTTGAAATTTTACCACTGGAATGACTGGCTTTGTTATCGAGCCAGTATTTCCAGTGGTAAAATTTTCAAGAATAGCCTTGTTTTGGTCTGCAAATGGTCATTTCTCAAGACCACTGCAGAAGCCGTTTTGGCTGATATGAGCGTTAGAGGGTTAAAACATAGCCACATTGATTGACAGTTGGCGTGGGAAATAGAATGGACATTGTCACATTGTAAAATTATTACGTGGCGCCATATTGTCTTGGTAAGCAATTCAATTGTTTTAAAACGTCAGCCAATCACAGATCCGGATGCAACAGGCACAGGACATATTGCCATGGCAAGGAATCCAAAGGATGAATCCAGATTTTAGCTATGCCCAGCCCATCTCTAACTAAGCTCCAGCCACGCTTTTCCCGTGTTGGGATCCATCGATCCCTGCACTTTCTGAATCACAATTTCCAGAAAACTATGCAGGTAACCTGTTCAATACTTTGAAATTCATTTGACTGGGTGTGGTTGCTGCCTATGGCAGCAACACCGCCCAGTAAAATTAGTTTCAAAATAGTCAACAGAAAGGTTATTATATAGTAAAGACATATGGCCTACAATTCGCACAACATGACGGACTATTAAGCGTTTATGATGGATATAATCATGCCATTTATGACGTAATTGAATGTGATCTCAGCCTACATGTGACGTAGTTGGCTACGACGTCATATGATTGACTGCGAGACTGGATTCCTCCATTGTCAAATACGATTTGACAGCCTATCACAGGCGTTTACAAATTAGTCGTTTACAGACTCTTGCCAGGCGAGAGGCCGTGTTAGAGATTACGTTTCTTTGGGCGTGTGAATTCTGGCTGTCCAAGCCATTGACGTCTGTTTCACGTCCACGAGCCATCCAGTGCCCATGTATAAACGTTGAATTTAAGCGTGACATTCATATGGATCTACTACTAGAATGACCGGCCATAGGCTCCGTGTCACGACATTCACTGTAATAACATCTCTACCGAATATAGAATGGAACTGGTTAAGCCCACCTAACCCAGTTTGTCTTGTACCTGTCTAAGATAGAGTCTATACACGCATAACACGGTGGAAAGTACTCCAAGACAACCAACTCCGGATAATGGTACTTTGTCTGACCACAGAATGTCCAAGGGTAGCCAGTTTATAGCAATAACGAAGTCCATGCAGTTTCCGAGGAGAACAGTCAAGGCCATTGACCGCACAAGGTAAAATACGGGCTCGGGGCTGAATAATAATAATAATAATAATAATAATAATAATAATAATAATAATAATAATAATAATAATAATAATAATAATAATAATAATAATAATAATAATAATAATAAAATGCTTGTGATGAACAGCAGCTGTCTTCGTTGTTGTTGTTGTTGTTGTTGTTGTTGTTGTTGGTGGTGGTGGTGGTGGTGGTGGTGGTGGTAGTGGTGGTGGAGGTGGTGGAAGCGGTGGTTTAGGTGGTCACATTGTGTGCAGGCAGTGGTGGTAGAGCTGCCGGCGGTGGTGGTGTTCATGCGGTGGTGGTGGATCTTCCGGCGGTGGTGGTGTGCGTGCGGTGGTGGTGGTGGAGCTGCCGGCGGTGGTGGTGTGCAGGCGGTGGTGGTGGAGGCGGTTGCGATGATGGGGGTGGTTGTCGTGGTGGTCGTGGTTAAGATCTTGTTATGTAAATAATGACATAACGATAATAAGATGTTACAAACAGATGTCGCTGTAAGGAATACGTACTCATCCAAGAGTCTTTTGTTTGCCAGATATCCTTGGCGTATCCACCTGCAAGATCAACAAATTCACATCAAATACGCATCAGGATAAAAGACAATAAAAAACAGGTAACATAGACTAGTTAAGTGATGGCGTACTTCCGGGTCCACCTCTTTGATAGCCAATTCATCCCTTTCCGTATTCCTTATAACAAATTCTAGACCCTTATACATGAAAGCTGTTGGGTACTATGAAACTAATTTACCAGGATCCTGTTAACACATCAAAAGTCCCCCAAAATCCAATTAGGAAAATGTGATTCTCTGCGTAATAACATCAGCAAGTTCTGAAGTTGACAAAGACACTCTATTTTAGTAAGAGATACAGACCTCAAATGCCATAAATGCTAGAGGTTGAATCACACACACCAACCACCATCCCCGCCCCCACCTCGCCCTCAAGAATATCACGGATGAACAACAACTTTGAGAAAATACAGGATTCGAGCGTTTCTGTAGACATTTTAATATTCCACAGTCGAGTTCTCATTGCATTTCGTTTCGGCTCAGGTCTGGTACACATCATGGTCATCCATATCAATATGATATAAAAGCGAGACCTGTAAATAGATATCATCTCCAAGAAGAACAGTGCCAGGCAACTTTGAAGACAAGATAGCAGTTTGAACAATTAACACATCAGCATTACCTCTTCAAGATTGTATGAACTCATTATGTCATTAAGTGGAATCACAGCTCATTCTGAGCTCTTGTATGGCATGTGTGCCCTCAGAGCAGGCTGGCATATGGATAACAACCAAATGTGACATCGAATTTCTGTCATTCTACAGCCTCTTGTTAGACTATTACTGATCTTGAATTCTTGATACTCCTCATAGAGGCCTGCTCGATGACCAGATCAGTAGAGAGTCCTGTCCAATACCTATCGCTTCGATACTCATTGAAGAAGACGGTAGAGATATCTGGATGGCTTTCAGGTGGTTCTTGCATTTTCTTGTGAATAGATATATGCAGACCTCGTATTTAGTACTGCAAGATATATAAACATCTTATGAACGGCCTGGAGATGCATGTTCCAGACTCAGGTCATGTTTGTCTTAATGAAATTCCTTAGAATTTCTACAATCTCCCCATACTGAATCCAAAGGTTAGCAGTCCTATGATCTTTCAAGTAATCCTTTTCAGCATCTAATTTGCCCCTGACAACACGCATAGTGCGTCTTCGGTGGCCAGTCTGGTAGTTACACACGGGTTCTTCACGATGCCATCATACAGCGGCCCTGCTCTGACAAAGCGATGGTGAAGCACGTCTTCATCCCCTTCATCTCCATTGTCGTTTACATCAAAAGATTCGCCTGGACGCATATCACTATACACCAGCCACTTCTACTGTGATGAGTTCTGGATCTGAATTTGCGCTATGCAATTGATTTAGCATATTACCTATATGCCCGTTGTATTCACTGACCCTCAAAACATATGCATAGCCACAATTTCTCCTGTCTTCGCATGTTGAGATAAATGGTCAATCTTTCCCTTCACCACCCCCTTCCCTCCTTCCACACTATCTCCCTCTCTTCATACCCTCTTCGTTCCAACCCATCTCCCTCTTCCCACCCCGCCATCTTCCACCCTCTATCCATCAGTCGCTGCCTCCCTTTTCCCGTCACTCGCCCTCTCTTATTCACCCGCCCCTCTCTCTCCCCCCTCTCCATCTCGCCATCATCCATCACAGACACTCTTGATCATTTGCTTCTATTGTTGCTTGCTGTGAGACTGATTTCGATTTTCGTAGGTTTCCAATTTTAGAAGATTATATTTTTGGAGAATAGTCTGCATATAGATAACCAACTTTGTGATTTGGATGGAATGGGACTGATAGCCAATTGTCGTTCCATTATAAGGCTTCGTATAGCATTTCCATTCTTAATGTTCCATTACTGTACGAACCGGTAATGCAGGTATCTTTCTCGGCATATTAACGTGTGAGGGCCTGAGCGTTTCTACTTCTTTTAATGATAGTACTTCCAGGCCGTATAGGAGTATTGGAAAAATGTACATGACATATATATGAAAGCATACTTTTAGAGCTAAACCTATGAAGTCCAGCTCCTGTAAAATTATATTCAAGTTTTTAACATCTTTTCCTCAATGTTGATGGAGATTTCATGCTTTATTGTACGGACTAGACCAAAATGTCTTACGTATTCTCTTACATCTATTCTTGAGATTCCTAGGCTCAACCTGAGATCTTGTCCCTTAGAGGTTATTTGGTTAGATTTGAAGAGGATACTTGACGCTTCCTGGTGATATTGTAGGCATACCTTTCCCGACACGCTCTCCACCCACTCCCCATTCTCTCACCGTCTTCCTTTCCATCTGCTCTCGCTCTCCTTCTCATTCTACCTTTCCCTCGGCCCATCCTCCCCTGCCTACGTCGCCAGCCTGTCTCAATTACTCCCTCTCTCCCCTGCATCCTCTCTTTCTCTCCTACCTCCGTCCGCGCTTCCCGGGGTCACCCTGCCTCATATATAGATGGTTAGAAACACCAATTCTAGAATTCAATACCACACGTGTCCATACCTACCTAATTGTTTCAGCGGACAGCCACGCTATCCAGCCATAGATGTTGACGTAACTAATTAGTGAACTTCCTGGTATGATGTGGCACTCTGCGAGAAGTAAAGCGAACTCGAATGGATAAGTCACCAAGCACACAAGGTTAGAGAATACAGTTACACGCCGGAGAATTTTGTCCTGAAAACGGATATTGATGAAATAAGCATGGGTATTCTATGGCTGTGAAGATGTATATTCCCCTACCCTAACCAACACACCCATTGGCATATCATATTTTGGCGTCAAACTTGACTGCCTGAAAGCTAGACAGATATGGTCGGAAGGGTAAGCTGCCCTTTGCTACCCTCATATGCATAAATCCAAGACGGCCTCCGCCAGCGGGTTGTATCTTGACGTATTTGGTCAGTTCTCAAGCTCTAGTCAACATATTCTTAACATGTTAGGGTCTAAATGTACGATTTTGATGATGCAGTATCTGGCAGAACAGTGGCACTGGTTCTATAACCAGAGGTCAATGTAATTTTGACCAATTTATAGGAAAAATGTACAATTTCAGTCATATCTCGGCGATATCTCTGGATGTAGATATCTTCGAAATGTTAGTGTTAACATCTATGTTGATGATACCGGGCCATCAAATCAGTAACCTTGGTGATGTGGTGATCACGGTCAAACCCCATACCACTGGCAAATGGAATCTTTACGGTTTTGTGATGTCAGCCTTCAGCAAAGGGCCTAAATTATATATCATGATCGGGATACGGACAACACGTGCGCCATAGAAGGGGTTAGTTATTAAACTATGATATCAGGCTTTACGCCATCTTGGGTCTTAGCTAATTAAGATTAGGATGCAAGGTCATTAACCTGTCCTGCAGCAAATATACGTCTCCAACAGACCTTTTCCGTTTACCTAAGCCCCGCCCATCCTTTGCTAAGCCTGTTGGGATCGATCGATCTCTGAACTCACTGACTATCAATTTCCAAAAAACTATACATGTAAGCTGTTGAATATTTTGAAACTAATTTGCTTGGCCGCTGTTAGTGGAGGGGGTGGGGGGTATTAGAAAGGGCAATGTTGGCTGAATCCAATCAAATTTAGTATGATATGCACACATATGATTGCGAAGTGCGAGGCGATGGTTACTAGGAGTGGGGAGAGCGAATGGCAAAGTTGATGAAAGCGTGGACGTTTGCGATGGCTTGACATCGAGTGCGGATTCTAGTTATGTTTTTAAATTGTCCTAAAACCTCTTAAAGACAGACCCAGATGGTGTGTTAAGTAACACAATATAGGTTGCACAATGGAATTCATAATTGCATTGTAATTTGAAACAATTGTGTTTGCATAGAACAGATTTGGCGTCATATAAGTGGCATACATGACACCTGTATTCATACTCCAATCTAGTCAACGTATAGGTGAGTAATGTTTGAATGTATTACTTGTAATAATAGGAACAGAGAAAAAGCATTTACGCTGTCGCTCAAGTATGTAATGTCATAATCAATGGAACTTGCCACAGTAATGACGTCATATGACGTCATAATCAGCTAAGTGGCGTGTAGGATGACGTAATAAATGATTCCATTAGGCCCGTCTTTAACTCTAAATAGTCCGACACGCTGTATGAATTGTATGTCTCTACTATTTAAAAAACATGCTGTTGAATATTTTGAAACTAATCTGGCAGCAACAGCACCCAGTCAAATTAGTTTCAAAATATTCAATAGCTTACCAGTATAGTTTGCTGAAAATTGACAGTCAGAGAGTACAGAGATCGGTCGATCGATCCCAACGCCAGCGAGGTGTGAGCTTAGCTAAAGATGGCCGTGGCATAGCTAAATATGGAAAGGTCTATTACGTCACTTGGTAGCTGACGTCAAAATCAAAATTACGGAGGTTCAACAGGAAACTGCAAGTCTATCAAGAAAGTGTCTAAGTTGTATGTCCGTTGAATATTTATCCCGACGCTTTAAAAAAATTACCTACGCCCGTCCGTCTGTCCGTCTCCGAACCCGGCTTGGCGGAATTCAATCAATGTTTAGAGTCAAATGGGCTGGGTCGTTCCAGGGCCGAACGTAGGACACAGGGTGCCATGTGCAAAGTTTCAAATTATTTTTTTGGGGGTGGGGCGGGGCTTCGAAACTGTCCTTAAGACTTAAGATCGCGAGAAAGCGAGTTTCCCGTTTCAACCCAATCTAAATATAGAGGCGTGGCTTCGTCGAGAAAACGCATCTAATGTAATGACCGACCATCTTATCACGTCATCACAACGACTAGACTGTTACACAGACTCCACTTCGGAGACCAGCCATATCGGAACCCAGTCTATCACCGTAGCGGACTGTAAAAGGAACACTATGGATCGTGTTGATTTCTGTGTCATCTTAACCTCTGTATCACTAGCTTGATACAGACATTAAAATCGGCTTGATCCATCCAGAGGTTCGTGTGATATCAGCATCTACGCAACGTCAGCACATTCTTGACCTCATTTTGTGTGCGACAGATTTGAATTTTACGACGAATTCAGAGGGAATATTTTTCTGTTAACTACTTGTCATACGGACTACTATAGGCTTTATATCATCTCTTTTTACGTGAAATAATAGTGTCTTGTATCTCGTGTTGCTTTAAGTTTAAATTCTCTCTCCCATCGTATTCTGGTGGAAATCACTGCGCCAATGGCTACTCAATACATACGAGATACTTTTCTCGATCTCGTGTCGAAGGAGATCAGATTTGGCCACATCAGTCTTATACAGTACCGCCCATAAATAACTTAACATGTTTGAACCACATAAAAGATGGGCCTACAATTGAATATTTTGAACATAATTAGATTAGAATAAATTGCCTAATTATATTTGTAAATATTCAACAGAACATTTTTACATCGTGTTCAAAATTGTATTCTTTTGTATGAGTTGTTCTAGAGGTGTGGCGTCTATGCGTGTAACTTATGCAAGGGCCCCAAAAGGTAATACAAAACAAATTTGTGTGTCACCTTTTAAGGCCCCCTGAAATTTAGGTGCCCTGGTCAAATGCACTTGTTGCACAAGTTCGGCCCTGGGTCGTTCACACCCGACGAGAAACCCACCACTTCCGACGCATATGAATGTACTACATCGTGACAACTGTACATCAAACAGACAGTGTACAGGATCTGCTTCCACTGTTTTCAGGGCCGTGATTTCAACCATATGCCTTGAAGTGCGTCTCTTCTTCAACGTGTTCTTCGAGCTGCCGTAACCAAGGGTGTGCGTGTTCATCCGGGGGTGGGGTGGGTGGGGCCAATGCACAAAGCCCTGCCCACCTATGGCCGATCCATCAGACTGTCTTCAAATGCATTACAACGTTCTCGGTCGGCTTCTAGGCATTAAAGTGTGATAGTGTAAGGTAATGCATTCAGTCGATATTCTACAATATGATACACTTTTAATGGGCCTAAAATTACCAGAATAGACCTTTCCTGTTTATCCTTCCATCACATGACGTCATAATCAACTATTTGGCGTGTAGGATGACGTCATAATCAATGACGTCACAATGACGCAGATGAGTTCGTCGCGAACGCTTAATTGATGACGGACTAAGCGTTGTTGTACGAATTGTATGTTTTTACTATTTAATAAAGACGCTGGTGAATATTTTGAAACTAATTTGACGAATGTTGCTGCCAGAGTCAAATTAGGTTCAAAATATTCAACAGCTTACCTGTATAGTTTTCTGGAAATTGATAGGCAGAGTTCAGCGATCGGTCAATCCAAACACGGGCGGAGTGTGGGTGGGGCTTAGCTAGGGATGGGCGGGAAATAGCTAAAACTGTATAATCATCGTGTCTATTAAGGGTTAGTAACTCTTACCCACCGTTTCAGCGAATCCGTACACCACAGTAATGTCCCTTGGTACATTAGTAAGTCTCAGGGCTCGACACAATGGCGTCTGAAGGCCGCATATGACGCGTGACGATTGATGGAACTCCCACCACTCGTACGCGACCACGCCCATCAGAAATCGTGTGAAGAACCCGAATCCACGAAACATCCTTTCAGCATAATGGAGCAAATACTCCCAGCTCATAATTACTGAATGTTTGTCGACGTCGGTCGGTAAAAGCCATGATACCCGCATGACTTGACCTGGTCTAGATTTCATATTAGTGGTCAAAATTATACCCTGCTCGGAAACCCTTCAGGATGCTGACATTGGTTTCATACATAACAATTCTGACGAATGATTAAGGAACCGTCGATTCCTAGTAATCTAAGACGTTGAGTCCATATTTTGAGTACGGCAGACAGGTCAGCTCTCGTCAATAACGCGTTCACTGCTGTAGGGACCATGCTAAATTAAGATCTCATGAAAGGAAAATTTGTGCTGATTTTTTAAGGGAATTTTGTCTGTTGTTGTTGTCGTCGTCGGCGACGGCGGCGGCGTTGTTGTCCTTGTTGTCTTTTAAGTCCACAACAGCTCTGCGTATCACTGGTTACGTAGCGTTCAAATTATATAAGGCAAAAAGAATGAAAAATCTCCAGTATCAGGCTTTAACGATTTCACGACGCGGCCTGCCAAAACCGGCCTCTGCAGTGGTCTTGAGGAATGTCCATTCGCAGGCCAACAGAAGAGTATTTTTGAAATTTTACCACTGAAATAACTGGCCCGGTAACCGAGTCAGCCATTCCAGTGGTAAATTTTCAAAAATACTCTTCTCTTGGCCTGGAAATGGACATTCAATAAGGAGATACTTTGATTCTCTTGACCAAATTTAAACATTACATGTTTGGAGATATGTTCTAGTCTCCATGTATGTTGTAATTCACCGAGGGTATACTAAATTTCTTATCGGTTTAAATCTCTGACATCTTTCTTTCATCCAATCGTTGATCGTGTAGAAATTAGGGCTCAATGACCCTTTAACCCTTTCAGTTCAGACCAGAAACGAAATATTTTGAAAATAATTTTGAAATTAATTTTACTGGGAGCTGTTAGGGAACAACATGTTCCAGTCAAATTAGTTTTAAAATTAGTCAACAGATTACTTGTATATTTGTCTTGAAATTGATATACTGGAACATCAAGGGTAAACAGTTTTATGAATAAATTTGATCAAAAAATAAAAATATGTGCTTGTTGAATGTCCATTTGCAGGCCAAGAGAAGACTATTTTTGAAAATTTACAACTGGAAGGAGCCAATCATTCCAGCGGTAAATTTTCAAAAATAGTCTGCAAATGGACATTTCTCAAATCCACTGCAGACGCCGTGTTTGGTCGGATCAGCATGAAAGGTTTTAAACGGTTATTATCTCCGCTGTAAGATAAAATAGATACAATAAAATTAAATGAGACGACGACGATGACGATGACGATGACGATGATAATGATGATGATGATGATGACAACGACGATGATGACAATGACAATAAAACTAAAATGAGCAGTGCCGTGGTAGGTTTGGCTCCAAAAGCAATGCCTGATTTATAGTGAGTCACCTGGGTGGGGCTGGATGTAATCTCTGACTGATCTTGTCCAGCCATTGCTTTGCTGACAACGCACGTCGTCGTCGGCGGCGGCGGTGGCGGCGGAACCGTCGTCGGTGTGGTTGTTTAACTAAGCGTTATATCACTATCTTTGCTGATGGGTCCCATTATTCTAACAGACCAACAGTGTATGTGCACGCGCGTGCGTGCGTGCGCGTGCGTGCGTGAACTGGACTGGATGTGTATGTGTTGTTGTGTGATTGTCTAATTTCTCTTGCACATGTACACCACATATACAAGAGTAATTAGACAATCACGTGCATATATAGGGTGTTGTGTCTGAGGGTGAGGAAGTGGAGTGGGGGAGAGTCGGCTGGGGCGGGGTAGTATGTTTGTGTGTGCGTGAGTTGTACGGTTGAATATGTGTATGTGGAAGCATGTGTTGTTTGCGTGTGCGCACGTACGTGTTGGAGCGTGCGCGCGGACATGACGGTGTGTATGTGCGCGCGCGTGCGCGTGAATCTGTGCCTGTGAGCGCGTGTGTGTGTGCGCGTGCGCGTGTGCGTGCGCGTGCGCGTGTGGATGTGCTTGTCTCAGTACCTACGCTCGTGCATGCATGCGTGCCTGTGTGTACGGATACGTATTTGTGAGCGCGTGCGTGTGTACATGTGTGCGCATATATGTGTCTGTGTGTGCGAGAATGTGTGTGCGCGCGTGTGTGTATGCGCGTCTATCCGTTCGTATGTGCGTGTGTGCACGCGCGCGTGTGCGTCCGTATGTGTGTGTGTGTGTGTGTGTGTGTGTGTGTGTGTGTGTGTGTGTGTGTGTGTGTGTGTGTGTGTGTGTGTGTGTGTGTGTGTGTGTGTGTGTGTGTGTGTGTGTGTGTGTGTGCATGTACGAGTGTAGGCGCGTGCGTGCGTGTGTGTGTTACTTGTGAAGCACCGTTAATGAATTAGAGCGTCCTGCTGGTGAACTAATAATAATAATAATAATAATAATAATAATAATCGTTATTTATTGGGGGTAGCACTTCAAGTACACGGCCTGATCTAGCAGAGGCCTCATTAACATATATACACATTTTTTAAAACATATTTTTATTGTAATAAATGTATTTAGAGAAAAGGATCTTGTGGCATACTCGTTTAACATACAAATATCCTTTTCAAATAGAAATATTATATAACGGTAGTTAAATTAGCGAGCGTGAGAGTGAGCGAACTGAACTTCATAGAACGGAACACGTCAACCACTTTCATGCAGAGACACCAACATTCTGCTTTCAACGGAATCAAATACGAAGCCTGAATATTTTGAAAGCAATATGTCCGAGGTCGTTGCGGCATATGGCAACAACAACTTTCAATCAAATTGGGGGTTTTAAATCCATGAATATGAGCTATACGTGTAGAGTATAAGTTCGAAATAAATGGGAAACTGAAAACTATGAACTTTTAACAAGTGGAACAATCGCGCTAACAGATCTATATTTGTTGTCATTTCTGAGAAACGATCTGCTCTGAATGGTCATAACGTATCCAATCAAATGGCAATAATAATCATGATCTATCGATCGCATGCCAATATCATTTCCAAACGAAATCAAGAAATAAAATACGTAAATAAGCAAATCCATCTAGGACATCCGGGTTACATGTTTTCCGCGAAATGGCGCTAGTTTCAAGTCATAGTTTCAAGTCATAGTTTCGAGTCATAGTTTCAAGTCATAGTTTCGAGTCGTAGGTTTCCAAGGAAAGTTTAAAACTTGGAGATGCTCTGTAAAATTTCCAGCTCGAATTATTTGCAAGATATTCAGCACAGTTCTTAAAGATATTATCATCTTTAATTACAATAAAGGTAAGAAAGTTTTACTTACAAATTAGGATCTTTGTTATAATTTTATCCTTAAAATTTTCAAAAAATGTCAAATTTGAAATATAACATACATTTTTAAATACATATTATAAAGGATTATAGGTGTGTATGTCTTAACCCAGTAACCCTCCAATTTGCTCAAGAAAATCTTAATTTTCTCATAAATAATGGTTATTTGCAGACCAAGAGAAGAATAATTTTGAAAATTTACTACTCGAATGACGGGCTCGGATATCGTTCTGCTAATGGACATTTCTCAAGACCACTGTAGAACATGTTTTTGGCTGATATGAGTGATAACCCTAACACTCGCATCGGCCAAAAGAGGCTTCAGCTGTTGTCCTGGAAAATGTCCATTTGCAGACCAAGAGAAGTCTATTTTTGGAAATTTACCACTGCAATGGTAAATTTTCAAAAATAGTCTTCTCTTGGTCTGCAAATGGACATTTTCTTTGAGAAAATTGATATCTTCTTGAACAAATTTAAGAGTTAAATCGTTAAAGGGTTAAAAACAAAAGCGCCTCATTACCTTCGGGTCTAACCGGCGGCACATCTACCGGTTATCTACCGATTTTCTGTTACCGGCCGATTTAAATTTCCCGGCATGATACATCTGCCAGTAACTGCGCATTCCTGTCGGTCGGCACGTGACCGCTCACCTACCGACTCTCCGTGCAATTCAATTCAATTCAATTCAATTTATTTACACCCAGGCCACAATGTGGCATATGGGGTCCATTAGTACATATATTTACACGGTCAATGGCGATTACATGGAATGTTGTTATTATTATTATTATTATTATTATTATTATTATTATTATTATTATTATTATTATTATTATCGTCGTCGTTATTATTATTATTATTATTATTATTATTATTATTATTATTATTATTATTATTATTATTATTATTATTAGGCTTCCAAGAGCGAAGCTCTGGAAGACTAGAGTGATTGTTCCGTTTATTATTATTAGGCTTCCATGAGCCGAGCTCTGGAAGACTAGAGTGATTGTTCCGTTTATTATTATTAGGCTTCCATGAGCCGAGCTCTGGAAGACTAGAGTGATTGTTCCGTTTATTATTGGGCTTCCAAGAGCGAAGCTCTGGAAGACTAGAGTAATTGTTCTGTTTACTATTATTATTAGGCACCGTGGACCCATCAAATTCGAGCATTTGGGGGCCATTTTGAACTTTTTTATTTGATGGACTTTGATGGAGAAAATTGATATACATATGTTAGTTGACCGTCTGCAGAGTGTGTGTGAAAATGAACGAGATCTATTTGTAAAGTACAGAAATATTTAGATTTTAATTTTCCTCTTTATTATGTAGTAGAAGACAGTTTGCTAGAGGCTCTAATAAAAATGATTAATGTGACATTTAATTGCATTAAATCAGGCATAATCTGTTGTACATATTTCGACTTTAGGGATCATCAATGCATTTATTAATTTACTGTTTATGAACGTATATAATAGCTGACCGCCATTGTAGGTTTATACTCTGTACACTCAAGGGCCTATGGCCTAATGTGGAATCAATAAATCAAATCATATATCTGGGTACCATGGGGGTAACAAATGGCATTTGCTACTGTAAGTGCTCTAGGTAAACATATTAATATAATAGGGATTTAATTGCCATTTAATACCAATTGACAACCTGGCTGATTAGCCCATGAACTTAGTAATGCCAATATAAAACTTGCACTTATTGTAGATGCTAAGGATACATGCTGACTATTTTTCAAAACAATTTGACTGAAAGTTGTTCCTGCCTATTAACCCTTCCACTGGTAAAATAATAGATTGGTATTAACCTTTATACTGCAGAATGCTAACTTTTACTTGGAATCCTTCTAGAAATTGTATTCATCTTCTATCGGCTTCTTTTGAGCCATGGATCCCGGAATGCTATGACCTTTCTCATTTCAGCGTGGGCATAGATGAACAAGTGCTTGAAAACCTAGAAGATAATCTGTCCATAAACGGCCGAGATATGAACTTCCGAAATTACTACATCATATATAGCAAAGGTCTAATTTCAGAGGTGTTCCTTAATAGACAGGTTAGATCTGCTACAGTTTCCGCCGTCGAGCAGATTTATGGTGACAACTTTAGATTTCACACTCCTGTTCCTTGTAGCCGAATGTCCAAGTTTATTTAGCAACATGGTTTGGTAGACTGAGTTGTTTCCTTAAAAATAATTTGACTGAAGGTCATTGCTGCGGGAGGAACAACTTTCAGTCAAACACATTACAAAAAATTCAACAACATAGATGTCAGAGCACACAATAATATCTTAAATATTTAGGCATCAGCGAAAAAGGTCAATCTAGTAATGATGATTTTATATAGCTTTCATGATAAAGCTCCATCAGATGGATATTCAGGCTTATAACCAGGAAGATATTTATTCCTCAAAGACGAACACGTGCTCTGGCGCCAAAAGATGGTTATTCTTTAAAAGGGGTGGTGGTATGACGAGAAGCCGTAAGCAACCACCATCTTTTGGTCCAAAAACGCTGCATAGTATAGCGAATAAGTTGTATTAACTGACTATCTGTCTTTAACAACCACCTTTTGATGGACCATGCAGTGCCCATTATAAACAGGCTTGAGTGATCTTGCACGCTTAAATGCGGTATTATACTCTTCTCTTAATAGAGCGGATTAGTGATTTAGCTTTTAACACTTTGAACCCTAAAGTGCTAAAATCTTATTTTCCTGATAACACTAGAAGTATTGCGTAAGTTGATGAATGTATTGAAAGAAATTTGACTGGAAACTGTGGCCACAGCTGTCATATATCCCTACCCAAGCCCTCCAACCAGTTTCAGAATCTTATCTATTCAGTTTTCTTGAGTTGACAAATGCGTGGTGTGTTTCAATACTAGAACCGTGACAGTAAAAGTAGTCCCTGTCTCAATTAGCTACATCAGTTGGTGACAACTTTAGATTTCACCCTTTACCCCTTCTTCAGTGCATCTGAAATGGTCTTGCGAAATGTCCATTTGCAAACTAAGAGAAGACCATTTATGAAAATTTACAACTGGAATTATTAGCTCGATAACCGAGCCAATCACTCCAGTAGTAAATTTTCAAAATAGTCTTCTCTTGGTCTAGAAATAGATATTTTCCATGAGAAAATGTAAATTTTCTTGAACAAATTAAAAAATTGCAACAGAAAGACAATCTTAACAGTCTATTTAAAAGAGCTACCATCGCAACTCCTCCTAGCCCATTTCACGCAGAAACTTGAAACTTCTGGTATGATTACACATATGGCCATGGATGTGCATGGCACTTTTGAAATTTTGTCATGACGCCAAGGGGGTGGGGACTGTGGGTAAAACATTTAATTTATGCAAAGGTGGTCATGTCACATATATTTGTCAAGCCAATGATGAATAGACTGCAATACAAGGAATTATTTTTATCTTGGGTCCAACTTAGGGTAGGGGGCGGGGACAAAAGTGGGCACCAATCGATTGTAACGCCACTCGTCCTAGACCATTTCACAGAGACCTTTAAACTTTCCGTATGATTACACATATTGCGAGGAATGTGCATGGCACTTTTGAAATTTTGTCATGACCGCAGGGGGTGGGGACTGTGGGTCAAAAATTTAATTCATCCAAACATGGTCATGTCACATATCATTTTGAAGCCAATGATAAGTAGACTACAGTACAAGGAATTATTTCGATCTTGCGTCTAACTGAGGGTAGTGGCGATCAAAAGTGGGCACCAATCGATTGTTACACAACTCCTCCTAGACCATTTCACATAGAAGCTTGAAACCTTTGGAATCATTGCACATATGGACAGGGATTTGCATGGTACTTTTGGAATTTTGGCATGACCCCAGGGGCAGCGCCGTGGGGTGGGAAATGTGTGTCAAAATTTAAATTTTTCCAAAGGTCATGTTGCATATCATTTTCAAGCCAATGGTAAGTAGTCTACAGTACAAGGAATTATTTTGATCTTGGGTCAAACTGAGGGTGGGAGGCGGGGTCAAAATTTCAAAAGTGGGCACCAATCAATTGTAATGCAACTCTCCTAGACCACTTCAGATAGAAGCTTGAAACTTTGGAGATGATTGCACATCTGGCCAGTGATTTGCATGACACTTTTTAAATTTTATCATGAACCCCAGGGTGTGGGGACTGTGGGTAAAACATTTAATTTATCCAAAGGTGGTCATGTCACATATCATTTTCAAGCCAACGATGAGGAGACAACAATACAAAGAACTATTTTGATCTGCGTCAAACTGAGGGTATAGGGCTGGGTCAAAAGTGGGCACAAATCAATTGTCATTCAACTCCTAGAGCATTTGACATCTAAATATGTATTATGCTGCTTGTTTTTTTTATTGTTTCTTCTCTTTTCAGACTATGAACTTTGCTTATGTTTGGGCCATTTGCCAGTTGTCATTAAATGACTTCACGTTACTCCTGCGCAGATAAGCTTTATGGTTCAGTCTCCAAGCTATGCTTTCCCAATGGGTAGTACCACCGGTGTTTTGAATTCACATGTTGATTGTCAAATTTCAAAATGTGACTATCCGGTGGTCCATCATATCCTGTGATGTACAATTAATATACAATACAGGTAAGCTATTTGCTATCTTCTGATAGCTCTTGTGGAATTTTGGTATAACCCCAGTGATGGGAAATGTGGAGTAAAAAATAAAATCTTTCCAAAGGTGGTCATGTCACATATCATTTTGAGGCCAGTGATGAGTAGACTACAGTACAAGGAATTATTTTGATCTTGGGTCAAACTGAGGGTATAGGGCTGGGTCAAAAGTGGGCACCAATCAATTGTAACACAACTCCTCCTAGACCATTTCACATAGAAATGTATGATTCAACATATGGCCAGGGATGTGCATGACACATTGGAATTTTGATATCAGCTGAAGGGGTGGGGTAAATGGTGGGCAGAAAATAAATTTTACCAAATGTGGTCATGCCACATATCATTTTGATGGATGTAGTTAGTAGACTAGAGTACAACACATTATTTTGTTCTTGAGTCAATCTGCGAGCAGTGAACAGGAGTCAAATGGGCAATCTAATTCTATATATGTACATGGCTTGGATATTGTTTCTTCACAGAATAGTTAGTCCTGCGCAGACCGGGTCCTGCAGCAGCCGGTTCCTCGGGTAACTTAAAAATGCGAGATATTGCTATCTTCTAATACCTCTTGTCCTGCTAGTTACTTCTCCGGAAGCACCAGGTATAGAACAGTCAAACTGGTTCCATGTTATCAGATTTAGTGTCCAAAGAAATCCCTGATTAACCTGTTTACTGCTGAATGACCAATCATCTAGCTGATTTTGTGACCAGTTTTGTGTATATAGATCTTTTCCAAAACCACCTAGGCGATTGATCAGAAAGACAAGAAATATTATCTTAAAAAGTTCTAGAAAAACGGAGTTTCACAAGATAACTAGATTGTACATGAAGTACAAGAAAAGAATGTCTAGTTCAAGTGCAGGTATTCTTGGAAGCCGTATATCTGTTCATGGAACAGATCTAGTTATTATTATTATTATTATTATTATTATTATTATTATTATTATTATTATTATTTCAACATAATATAAGTACCTAAGCAGTAGAGGTAACAGTAGTAGTTGCAGCTGCTGCTGCTGCTATTGTCATCATGGCCATCGTCGTCCCCGTCGTCGTCGTCGTCGATGTCGTAGTCGTCGGTTTCGTCGTCGTCGCCATGGTCCTCCTCCTAGTCGTGGTCGTTGTTGTCATCATCACTGTTGTCGATGTCTTGCTATTTAAAATGTTTCAATACTCTTCTTATAAATGTACATAGCTTACTTAAAATTGAGATTTTATTACTTGATAAAAGTTCACAAAATTTGTAATAGTTTGGTTTCACCTGAAAGTATTTTGGTAGTAGTGTCATTCTGTCCTTTTCAAAAACTTACAGAGAAATAGGTAATGCTATTCATCACCTGTCTCATGTTGGTCACACAATTTACATATCCGATCTTCTTTGATTAAGCCCTCCCACCTCCCAGTTTCAATTGGCAATTTGTGGTTGGTGTTCGGAATCGCACTAAGGTTAGTTTATTAGTATTATTTAATTTAGTAAGGTATGGTTCTATTTCAAATTTCGTCTTATAGATATTATAGATTTTTCCCTTTGAAGATGCGTTCATCTGTCCTCTCCATGAGTGTGTGTATTGGTCTATAAGTATTTGTTTTATATGTTTCGTTACGTTACTTGTGATGCTCTGTCTTTCCCATAGATATCCCATTCCCACATTATTTAATATTGCCTTTACTACTCCAATCCATTTGTATTGTACGTTATTATTGGTATAGTCAGTGTACATATATTTATAAAGTAGACATGATAGCTTTGTTTCTTTGCCATTTAGCAGTTTTTCCCAGTATAGGATTGTTCTATGTTTTATAGTGATATCGAGGGGGTATCTACCTAATTCACCGTATATCATGAATTTTGGTGTATGCATGTTTAGTTTTGGTAACCGTCGATAGAAGCCTATTTGTATTTTTTCAACCAGTGTTGTGTTTTCCGTAGTCCAAATTTCACACCCATATGTGAGAATCGGTAATATCATTGAATCAAACAGCTTTATTCGGCAGTTTATTGGTAGATCCATATTTTCGCCTCTCCGGTATTGTGAATATAGCGCTTTAGTAGCTTGCTCTGCTAGGTATTTTAGCGCTGTTATATACCGGCAGTTGTAAAAGAAATGTATACCTAAATACTTATATTTATCGACTATTTCAATATTTTCATCATCTAAAGTAAAATTACAATTCCCCATCCCCTTTTATTGCTTCCGAATATTACTACTTTTGTTTTATCCTTATTAATTTTGAGATTCCATAATTTACAGTAACTGTTGTAGGCATTCAGACTCAGCTGTAGAGTAATACCATCTTCTGCTATCAACTCTGTGTCATCTGCGTATAGGAGCACCAGCAATTTAAGATAGACGTCTATGTTATCATTAATTATAAGACTGTCACAATAACCCGATTTAACCAGGAGAGAGAGAGAGAGAGAGAGAGAGAGAGAGAGAGAGAGAGAGAGAGAACGTGTGACAAGTAATGGTATAGATTCGGCCAGCAAATCCTTGACATTGCCAAGGAATATTTTTTACCGATTTATTCGGCCGATTTAGAAAAAAATCGGGCCTGCAGGTCCGGTTCATCTACCGACGCTACTTATTCTGCCGACCGGCAGTACAACCAGCAGATAAATCCGGTAGATGGGTCGCCGGCTTGATCAAGGCAAGAATTGGATCGTTCAGAAAACAATTAGCTTCGCATTTTGATCCATTTTCTGGATATATTTAGTAAAAAATCTAAATATTTACTTATTAAATGAACATTTGTAGACCAGGGGTAAACAATTTCTTGAAAATTTATCACTAGAATAACTGGCTAGATTATCGGCCAAACCTACCTCTGCAGTGGTCTTGAGGAATGTCCATTTGCAGGCCAAGAGAAGATAATTTTTGAAAATTTACCACTGGAATCCCTGGCGAGATATCCGAGCCAGTCATTCAAGTCATAAATTGTTGAAACTAATCTTCTCTCTATCTGCAAATGGACATTAAATAAGCGAATATTTTTAATTTCTTGACGAAATTGAGCCATTAAAGGGTTGAACACTAAACATCTATATTGGGGAGAACATAGAAAAATCTTATCAACATAACCAGAACATATTAAGCCTACTTTACTTACAGCGCGCGCATTCTCAGTCAAGGAACCCCGACGGAAATAGTATTGTTAGCAGCCAATACTCGCGTGTTCTAAGCGAAACAGACGTGAATTCTGTCCTCAAACTTGAATTTCTGCAGACTACCTTTTCCATGCCGTTTAACCCAGGATATGCTGAATATTTTGAAAATACCAGGTCCAGAGTTATTGCCCATTGGAATTATTGTCTGATCGCTTCTGCTAGCTTGAAGTACCGGTAGCTAGGCAGTTAATAGATGTGATACCATTATTGCTATTTGTGAGAAGATTGGTACAAAGAAACCTGCCGTTAACGTTAGAAGTGGCCACTAAACACAAGCCAGATACGGAATAACATTGAAACCAAGAACTGGTAGTTCCTTGGAGCCCACGGGCGTCTTAGAGAAACACAGTTTTCTGGTTCAAAGCAAAGATGGGCTCACCACCATTTTTGGCTGCCTATAGATGACTAATTAAACGTAGGAAAATTAAACTGAGAATTCAACAAATCCCTAAAAACAATTTCTGGATTTAAGTACTGTTGACCCCTGTTTATTACGGACACCTGGTGGCTCGAAACAATACGGTGACTAAAGACAGGTGTCGCGTACTACAGATTATTTGGCATGGTAAATAGCTTTGGGAGTCCCTAAATATGACGATTCCTTAAAACTGGTGGTATTACAGCCGTCTTAAAGATCCGCACTATTTATGCACAAAAAGCGAGTGTTTCACTGTACCGTAATCGAGACAAAAATTACATAATCTGAAACTGTAATTTGTTCAAGAAAATTTCAATTTTCACATACAAAATGCCCATTTTCAGAACAAGAGAAGTCTATTTTTGCAAATTTATCACCGGAATGACTGGCTCGGTTATCGAGCCAGTCATTCCAGTGGTGAATTTGCAAAAATAGTCTTCTCTTGGTCTACAAATGGACATTTCTCAAGACCACTGCAGAAGCGGTTTTGGATGATATGTGGGTGAAAGTGTTAATGCCCGCGATCTTATTATATACAAACTGATAAAAAACGATAGCGTGACATACAGACCTCTGTATGTACACATGACGAAATTGGATTGAATGTTGTTGCAACCTAAGATAGCAACGACATTCACTCAAATTGGTTTCAAAATATTCATCAGGCTTATTCTTAGTACAGTTATATCTCCTCATAAGGGAAGATAGTAGTGTTTTCAGATCAGTGTGCGTGCCTGCCTACGTGCGTGTGTGCCTGCGTGCGTGTGTGCCTACGTGCGTGTGTGTACATTTATCCAAACAAACTACTGTTCCGATGTGTCTCAAACCTTAACACAACAGAAGCCCTTAGCGTGAAAGAGGATTTCCAGCATTTGACCATGATCCGTTCGGATCGGACCAAAGTCTGGATACATGGATATCTCGGAAACTACTGGGCTGTTATGGTGAAATTTTACCACTAAAATGAGCATGACCGTACACTAGGAATCCAAAACATTGGTTGCCATCTGAAAAGACAGTACCCCCAACAATTGAATGTGCCAGAAATTGGACGGTAGTGAGCGGTTTGCAATGTCTGATTCATCTGGTTGAAAATGAATTCACCTTTCCATAGTATCCATCTATCATCTGACGTCATCTGACGTCATAATGAGCTAAGCGGCGCGTAGGATGACGTCATAATGATTACGGCATAAATGATTCTATTTGGCCCGTCTTTAAATCTTAATAGTACATAGGCAGCAACAGCGCCCAATGAAATTAGCTCCAACATATTCAACAGCTTACCTGTATAGTTTTCAGGACATTGATATTCAGGGAGTTCAGAGACTTGATCGATCCCAACACGAGCGAGGTGTTGGTGGAGCTTAGCTAGAGATGGGCGTGGCATAGATAAAATGGAAAGGTCCATTCTCTCTGAGAATGTGTTGTAATGACCTAAACTCGCACTTAATATTTTGTTAACGCTTTAACACTCAAATTCATTCGAGGAAATTACAATTCTCTCAGAAAATGTGCATTTGCAGACCAAGAGAAGATTATTTTTGAAAATTTAACAATTGAATTCCTGGACCGCTTATCGTACGTTACATTTGTATTTTCCTTTCGACAGGTATCGCCCAATACAGCAGAATGGATTCCTTCGTCAACAATGGCACACCATCTGATCTGTTTGAGAGACTTAAAACCATGTCTCCACGAGTTATGGACGCTGTTCCGGCAAAAGAACCACGCCCCTCTGATGGCGAATGGAAGTATCGGGTGGCAATTCCATACATAGCGCCAGAAGCCCGCGATAATGTCTTAAAGGCGCTAGACAATAGCTTGGTCTCCAGCGCCACGGCTCCAGTTCAAGAACTCGAGGCAGCTCTACGTAAGTTTTACAATGTTCCCATCGCTAAGGCTTGCAGCAACGGGTTTTCATCGCTGACCATCGCACTAAAACTGGCAAAGATTGGACCAGGAGAGACAGTCCTTATACCCAGTATGACAATGATCGCGGTTGCCAACGCTGTAGTGGCAGTGGGTGCTGAACCAATTTTCGTAGACTGTGCCCCAGGGAAGTTGAATCCGAGTCTTAACGAGTACGAGGATAAGAGAGTGAAGACCTCTAAAGCGTTAATCGTTGCTTATACATACGGAACCACGGTAGACAGTGAGGAATTTCAGAACTACTGCCACCTCCATGGCCTGGCGTTCATAGAAGACATCTCAGAGGCAATTGGTACACTATGTAAGGGGAGGTTAGTGGGTACTTTTGGGGATTTCGGTTGTGGGAGTATGTACGCCAACAAGATAATTACTGCCGGGGATGGTGGATTTTTGATCTCTCGACACGAAAGTGAAGCCTTGTCCAACCGAGCGACTAGCTACACAAACCATGGCTTCGTTAAAGACTACCATTTCGTTCATTTCGAACATTCCGGGAACAACAAAATGTCTGGACTGGCCGCTGCTCTCGCAACACCATCGGTACCAAGGATACCAGAAGTTCTACAGCACAGGAACCTCGTGGCCAAACACTACAGGAAGTACCTTGAAGACTGTCCTGGCATCAAACTGATGGAAGAATCGGAGTTCGGTCCCGACGCGCCATGGGTTTTCGGAATTGAATGCGACAGTAAAGAATACAAGAACAAGCTGCGAGTTGGAATGGCGAAAGACTTTGGAATTGAAACAAGAGACTATTTCTACCCGATCCATTTGCAACCGTTATTTCAGAAAGCTGGTGTCGAACCTCCGAATCTTCCAAATGCTGAGAAAATGGGTAAATCTGGTTTCTACCTGCCAACTCATGCGCATCTGACCGCAAAAGATATGTTATACATATGTGATGCGTTACGGGAAAGTGCGGGAGTGTCAAAATGCTCCATAAGACAATTATAAGTTATACATATTGCAAGACCTCTACAAGCGACCACCTGCTCGTTGGTACCAGCATATGATGGGTCTTTAAGACACGTGATCTGTCAGACCACCTGTCTTAAAGGACCGTCGTAATTTGGCTACAAAACGTATCTACAGTACAGTTTAGAAATAACTTAACATGCTTATAAAGTAAAACCAAATATCACGCAGGCAATTGTTAAATATTTTGGACTTTATTTGATGGGATGCCATGGTGTCCCATCAAATAAAGTCCAAAATCTTTAACAGAACATTTCTTACATCGCGTTCAAAATTGTACTAACGAACATGTTTTTGTTTTCGTTTAGAAACATGTTAACTTGGTCATGAACCGAGCTGTGGCCATAGAATGGTGGTCCGTCTATTAAAGGTGTATATTCACACAAGAATGTCTGAAAATAAGATTATTCAAATTGTATACATTTATGAGCTTATATTGTGTGGCTAGATGTAATGAAACGAAATAAAATTTACCATATAATGATTTCATATGTATAAATTAATACAATTTTAAGTTGTGTGATTGAATGAGAGACACGAGTCCCTAATTCAACTTCGCAACTGAAACTTCATTATATGATAAGATTTATTTGTTTTTATGACCTTGTTGAGACAGGAGGAGTTACGGTCCTCTGATAACCTTTGTAACAGTTCGGTGAGTTTTTCATTTTAATTTTTATTACTTTTTAGTAAATCCTTTGCTTGCACTTTAATAATAATAATAATAATAATAATAATAATAATAATAATATTTGTATTTTGTGTATATTATGTATCGTTATTTGAACGAATGAATATACATTCCAAAATTATAAAATTTTGACAATTTTATTTTCAACGGCTTTGGTGTATATGTGCACATTTATGAGACATTTATGAGACCACGTGTGCATTGTGGGTAATTATTTGCGCTCCATAAAGAGGTCGCTTAAGACAGGGTTTACATAATTTGTTTTTTGATATTTTTTTGGTTAATAAATTAGTAAATGTTTTATTTAACGTACCGGTGGACAGATAATGCTCAGCCTTATTCAAATGTACTGGCTTAGAAGGCCGTGTTCTCACGTGAGAGTTACCGCTGAATAACTGAACACGGCATTCTCACTAGAGACTTAACCGGCGTTGTGCAATACTGAGGTATCTAGATCAACCTGATTGATTTTGACAAGATTTCGTACAGGTAATGATGAATCGCATGTGTGTACATAAAGTTCTGTAAACGATACCAACAAATCTATTTATATTTATGTTATGATAGATATTTATTTCCACAATAGGCCATCGGCCCTCGAGTGCACATTGAACACAATATATACATGACGGATACCGTATATAAAACTCCCACTCTACCACGCAGAAACGGACTCACGCACACAGACACGCACGTTCCAGACACTCGAACGCACACCGCCAACGCATACACACACGCACATGCGTCCATGCACACTCGTAGACACACACGAACTCACACCCAATCATATACATGCTCGCATATAAAAATAACTATTTAACCCTTTCACAACGAAGCCGGCCAAAACCAGGCCTCTGTAGTGGTCTTGCTGGAATGTCCATTTTGCAGGCCAAGAGAAGACTATTTTTGAAGATTTACAACTGGAATAACTGGCTCGATATCCGAACCAGTCATTCCAGGGGTAATTTTTCAAAAATAGTCTTATCTTTGCCTGTAAATGGAGATTCAATAAGTAAATATTTTAATTTTTTAAAACAAATCTAGTCATTAAATGGTTAATAGACTTTCCCGACACGTTCCAATTTAATGCAAAATATCAGCAACAAAATTTAACCCTTTGAATCTGAAGGGCCAAACTCCATTTACAATTTAAAGGTGCATATTCACAGTAAAATTTCTGAAAATAAAATTGTCTAAATTATCCACTTTTAGAGGCTTAAACTGTGAGCCTCTTATATGATGATTCCATTCCATATAAATTAATATAATTTTTTAAGTTGCGAAATTGAAATAGAAATTTAAATTTCGCAACTTAAAAAACTATATTAATTTATATGGAATGGAATCATCATATGTTAAGATTTATTTCGTTTCATTACACATAGGCACATAATTTAAGCTTATAAAAGCATGCTATTTTAACAATTTTATTTTCAATTATTCTGGTGTGAATATAAATAAAAAAATAAATATTTTGTTGAATATTTTGAAACTAATTTGACTGGGATCTGTTGTTGCCTGTGCCAGCAACAGATTCTTGTCAAAGTAGTTTTAAAATATTCAACAGATCACCTGTATCGAGACTAGAAATCGCGACTCTGGGAATTCAGCGTTCAAAGGGTGAATAAAACCACCATAACAGCCCGAGGGATTAACCCTTTCACTGACAAATCCCTGAAAAAGTATAGTCTTTACCATATAAAACTTACTCTGTTGAATATTTTGAAATTAATTTAACCTAGGCAAAATTGTCTTCCAGTAAATTTAATTTCGAAATATACAACAGCTTTCCTGTATGGCTGTCCTGCAATTGTGATATGAGGAATTAATCTGTGATGGGGGTTAAAACGCCAAAAGTCCTTATGCCTCGCAAATGATGACGAGGACGAGGACGAGGACGAGGACGATAACGACGACGACGATGATGACGACGACGACGATGATAGAGTTCCGATATATAATAGCAGACATCGATAACGCTAGTGTTAACCCCTCTTGTGTCCGCAGCGCCTCAAAGCGCTAAAAATACTACAATTAAACATTTTGATGGTCAACATTTTTCAAGATATTTTAATTTCAGATGAATATTTTTGTAAATTTACCACTGAATTTTTGTCGCCGGCCAGACCGTTAAAGGGGCAATGGTAAAGAAGATTAAAGTTTTTACTTCAGCCAGTGTCCATCAGCAGGCCGAAAGAAGAGTATTTTTGAAAATTTACCACTAGAATGACTGGCTCGGTTACCGAGCCAGTCATTCTAGTGGTAAATATTAAAAAATACTCTTCTCTAGGCCTTTCAAATATCCATGTCTGAATGCCATGTTTTCGGTCAGTTTGACCATTAAAGGGTTAAGTTGACACAAGAGGGGTTAAGGTCCATTGATAACCATGGTAACAGTTCGGTGTATTTTTCATTTTCACTTTTATTAGTTTTTAATAAAACTATTGCTTGAGCTTTAATAATAATAATAATAATAATAATATTTGTATTATGTATATATTATGTATCGTTATTTGAACGAATAAATATATACATTCCACTTAATTTTAATCTTTCTGAGTATGTTAGTAAGTGTGCGTGCGTGCGTGCGTGCGTGCGTGCGTGCGTGCGTGCGTGCGTGCGTGCGTGCGTGCGTGCGTGCGTGCGTGCGTGCGTGCGTGCGTGCGTATGTGCGTGCGTATGTGCGTGCGTGCGTGCGTGCGTGCGTGTTCGGAGCTGTATCTAAAAAAACTGATGATTCGATTTGGCCCAAATTTTAACGCAACAAATTAATATGCCATCGCCTACACTTGGATTTCCAGAAAAAAAGCAAATGAAAATCCATTTTTGGCGTGTCGTCTACAGTGCTATAATTCTTTGAATTGTAATTGACCGTTCCAGAGTAATGACGTCATATGACGTCATAATCAGCTAAGCGGCGTGTAGTAGGAAATCATCATTATAAGTCATAAATTATTGTATTTAGGCCCGTCTTTAATTCTTAATAGGTACGACACGTTGTACGAATTGCATGTCTCTACTATTTAATAAACATGCTGTTGAATATTTTGAAACCAATTTGACTGGGCGCTGTTGCTGCCACTGCCAGCAACAACACATTCATATTAGTTTCAAAATATTCAACAGCTTACATGTATAGTTTTCTGGAAATTGATGGTCAGGAAGTTCAGAGATCGATCGATTCCAACACGAGCGAGGTGTGGGTGGAGCTTAGCTAGAGATGGGCGGGGAATAGCTAAGATGATGTTGATGTTGTTGTTGCTGTTGTTGTTGATGATGTTGATGTTGTTGTTGTTGTTGTTGGTGGTGGTGGTGGTGGTGGTGGTGGTGTTGTTGATGATGATGTTGTTGTTATTGTTGTTGTTGTTGTTGATGATGATGATGTTGTTGTTGTTGATGATGATGTTGTTGTTGATGTTGTTGTTGTTGTTGTGCAGCCGGTGATAAAGTATACCAGAACAGTCATAAAGGGTATATACACATAAGAAATCACAATATACTCCTCGTACTTAGCCTCAGTACAATTGCTAAAAGTACATGTACTTGTACTCAGCCTCAAGACTTTGCCAAAGTACTCGTGCTCAGCTTCCGTTCAGCTGTCTGTACTTGAAACTGTTGCGAGGTGATTTAAAAGTAACATCAAGTCTAAGTTTCTGTTCATTACAAATCATTTCCTAAGTTCCCAGGGCTTCATTTCGCTTTGACATTCCTTCCTGACACATTACACACGGCGTTGAATATCCTGTTTGTTGGTGCAGCTATTAGACGAAAGGTTACAGGTATATGCTATGCTATGATTTAAGCAGTTTGGCCACGTGCAGTCCTTGCTCCAGTCCAAGTTGGTCTTGGTGTGTAGACACATCATTTGTATCTTTCTAAATTCATCATAAACTTACTTAATAAATTGGGATTTTGTTGCTGATAAGTGCGTCGATTTGAGAAGAATGCCACTGATTGCCTTTCTCCAGACATTTTATTGCACAGATTGCTGCTTTTCCTGGCAAGAGTGTTGGCCATAATATTCCCACAATAGATGGTAAAGGGACTTTTCGTGGGACATGGAATAGTTCGCCTCGGAATCATATGGTTTGTCAATCGTTCTGGTGTTAACCAGGACGATTGACAAAACATGATTCCGAGGCGAAATATTTCAGAATAGAGCATTGCAATGTAGAAAAGACTCAGATTCATTTTCGTCTCGAGACAGACACAAAGAAAGAATGATCAATGCTATCTTTGGGGAACTTACGAAAAGGGACTGCCGTGTCATCAATGCACGAAGGTGACACACAAGTTGACATTGTAAATGCGACAGTGGATTGGTCACCGGTATGCTGCACAATTTTAGTTGGAGAAGATACATACCTTCTTATCATTCTCCTTTACTATGCAGAAACAGAAAGCAAGTATATTTATTTACTTTATCCCGTAAGTAAATTTATTAGCTCCTTCACATGTATCAGATACAACTATTAACAACTTATAGATATAGATTGTATTCTGTCATTAATTTCTTTCACATAATTCCATCATATATTATAATAATTTTTTTTCAGTGCTAAGTTATTTACACTATTGGGAGGGTGGGTGGGATAGGCATCAATAATAATGAAACTGAATCGAAACAACAGAAACGATCTTGTGTGTCAGTACTGGCACCTTGTATATACAGTCCGCTGACCGCTCCTCCGGATCAATCATAGCCTGGCTGCGTTATAGGGCCATATTCATTATCTCATCATCATTGCCGGAGCGAATACCATGTAATATCCGTTAAGACAATCAATTAAAAACGAAACAAATTGTATAACCTGGTGTAATAACACCTCTCGAATTTGTAGCATCAGACAAACGTTCGCTTTTCAGAAACTGGTTAAAGGTGATTCACGTGTGCAGTCCTGAGCTGATGCATTTATTCTTCCAAACCAAACAGATTGTACAATTACGGACCTTGGCAGTCTAGTGATGCCTGCTATGTTTGATGGAACGCGTAATGACGCACTTTCATCATTGCACTATAGCCTCTTCAGTAAGAAAGTGGTTTCAGCCAAATCATTTGTAACACTGGCAACGCCTTTTTCTGCATCTTCCAATATGTTGTGCCTTTATTGCTTTCGCAAAGGCGTTTGACGATATAAATTGCTGGAAAATGTTAGAAATATCTGAGACTCAACAGGAAATAGTTATCCCTGGATTGCACGAACTACACACAACGTTAAATTAGAATCAAATAAAATACACCGAGTACTAAAAGACCAATTTAGGCAACAATGGAATAGTGAAATGCAGAACTATAGTATATAATGCTTTCAAAACACAGCTAGACACAGAAGAATATTTATCTATACTAGGGGCAACAGGATTACATTAGTAGTATAGGGGGGGGGGGTTATGTTCGTTATTGTTCTTTTCGTTGGAATGTGTTTTTAACCAATCAAAACGCTCCATTTATATTCGCTATTGTTTGGAGAACAATGGCGAACGTATGCACACAAGTGTTTGGAGAACAATGGCGCACAGCCGCATACGTATTTGAGAATCTGCAACACTGTGGAATGTTCTATTATTTTGAATTAGTTAACCCTTATAAGTTTAAAAGTTGTGTATTTTAGGTTTCAACGTAGCGGCGGCGCCCCCCCCCCCCCCACCCCCCTCCGTGGTTCTCTGCCGTTGTAAAAATAATAAGAGAGTAATGTAAAATAATAGAGTTTAAGAGGTGGTCTGATAAAGGAGGTCGTATTAGGTTGAGGATGTATGAGGAATAACGGTATTGATGTTTGAAAATAATTTGACTGTTTCGTCGCTAACGTCATTAGTAAACTGTATAATATTTAGAGACTGCCAGTAAGCTGTTACTGTCTTAGCAACAGCTACCAGATAGATTAGTAACAAAATAGATTTTAAGAGGTGGTCTGATAACGGAGGTCGTAGGAGGAGGAGGAGGTTGAGGATGTATGAGGAATTACGGTATTGATGTTTGAACATAATTTGACTGTTTCGTCGCTAACGTTATTAGTAAACTGTAGAATATTTAGAGACTGCCTGTAAGCTGTTACTGTCTTAGCAACAGCTACCAGACAGATTAGTAACAAAATAGATTTTAAGAGGTGGTCTGATAGTAAACTGTAGAATATTTAGAGACTGCCTGTAAGCTGTTACTGTCTTAGCAACAGCTACCAGATAGATTAGTAACAACATAGATTTTAAGAGGTGGTCTGGTAACGGAGGTCGTAGGAGGAGGAGGTTGAGGATGTATGAGGAATTACGGTATTGCTGTATATTTTGAAAATAATTTGACTGTTTTGTCGCTAACGTCATTAGTAAACTGTAATATATTTAGAGACTGTCTGTGAGCTGTTACTGTCTTAGCAACAGCTACTAGACAGATTAGCAACAAAATATTAAAAATAATCTTGTATTAATGGTATGTTCGGCTGGAATGGTAACCTAGACTTGGTGGTGATGGATTGTATCCTGGGTTAAAAAGAAGTTAACCCTAATACCGATACTCATTTTCATCGATACCATACAGGTAAACTGTTGAATATTTTGAAATTAATTTGACGTCGCTAACGTTAATAGTAAAACTATTTTTTGTTGAATATTTTGATTGACTTTTAACCGTCATTACGCGCAAATTGTTTTTTAAATACTTTGCAATGACGTCAATCGTTTTAGATACGATGGTTAAAATGTGGTCATTATATCTCTGAGGGTTCCGTTTATAGAATTGTATGTCGAGCGTACTTATGCTAAAAAGATTATTTGTTGCGTATGATTTAACCATTACTGACGCATTAGCCGTGAGATCGGTCCTTAATCGAGATACAAACATACCATGTGTTAATAACGAAAGAATGTTAAAGCACCAAGATCAATCTTTAATCGAGATACAAACATGTCACGTGTTAAGGAATACTATAAGAATGTACCACCCGTCTAGTTCTAAGCACGGGATATTACAATGTCCTCGCCGTGAGTTTGTAAAAAATCGATAATAACGCCTGCACCCGCTCACCGGCTATTGCTGTTTACCGATGCTTAAAGATACGACAATTAAGAGCAACATTTTGAGCGTAGTAGCATAATCATAGATGACCGTTTACTACAAATATAAATATATACTTTTGGCTACAGAGCAGTGATACTGTATAACCATGTTTCTTACTATATAATTCAGTCCTGCCCTAAGCGACCACCTCGTGTTACGTCATTACATGGACTCTATTAACCCTTTTAACCCTCGAATTTCTTCATATTCATATTTGTGGTACAAGAGAAGACTATTTTTGAAAATTTATCATCGGAATGACTGCCACTGCAGGCTATCCATTTGTCTAGTCATTGCGCCGGCAAACACTCCCCCCCCACCAACCACCATCATCATCGCCAACACCCACTACCAACAACACCACCACCTCCACAACTACGACTTACACCCAACACCATGCATTACCCCACAACCACCACCGCCCACGCACCCGCCAACCCATAGCGAATGTCTTCATATTCATACTTGCATCCTTAGAGAAGACTATTTTTGAAAATTTATCACCGGAATGACTGACTCTGACAGCTATCCATTTATCTAGACATTGTGGTCGGAATGTGTGAGAGCTCTGTGTTTGAAAAAATGGCATATAGGTTGGAGAGGGTCATGAGGATTTAATAAACGTCTCGCTCGTATGCACACATGCTAATACGTGATACTGCTAGTTATACGTTGTGCATAGGTGCATGTGTGCAACACTACGACCTACACCCAACACCAGGCATTAACCCCACCACTAACACCAACCCACCCACCCGACAACCCATAGCGAATTTCTTCATATTCATACTTGCAGCCCTAGAGAAGACTATCATCGGAATGACTGTTGCCTCTGACAGCTATCCATTTGTCTAGACATTGTGGTCGTAATGTGTGAGAGTGCGGTGTCTGAAAAATGATATATAGGTTGGAGAGGGTATGTCATGAGGGTTTAATAAATGTCACACTCGTATGAACATGTGCTAATACGCGATACTGCTAGTTATACGTTGTACCCTTGCGTGTGCATGCATGCCACGGTGTGCGCCCTTGTGCGCATGCATGCACCAGAAGACCTTTTGAAAATTTTTCATCGGAATGACTGGCTCTGCTGGCTAAAATGTATACGTACATGTGCGAACGCATGCGGTCCGCATGTTGTGAATTTGCGGGCATATGTTGTGGATTGCGGGCACATGATGCGGATTTGCGGGCGTATGTTGCGGATTGCGGGCGCATGATGCGGATTTGCGGGCGTATGTTGCAGATTGCGGGCGCATGATGCGGATTTGCGGGTGTGTGTTGCGGATGGCACCAAGTGTATGTACATGCCTGAACATGCATACACGCCAAAATGCATGCATACATGTGCGGCCGCATTTGCAGATTTGTGGGCATATGTTGCGGATTGCGGGCGCATAATGCGGATTGCGGGCGTATGTTGCAGATTGCGGGTGCATGATGCGGATTTGTGGGCATATGTTGCGGATTTGCCGGTGCATGATGCGGATTTGCGGGCGCGTGTTGCGGATGGCACCAAGTGTATGTACATGCCTGAACATGCATACACGCCAAAATGTATGCATACATGTGCGGCCGCATGCGAGCTGCATTTGCGGATTTGCTGGTGTATGTTGCGGATTGTGGGCGCATGATGCGTATTGCGGGCGTGTGTTGCGGATTTGCAGGTGCGTATTGCGGATTTGTGGCCGCAGTACATATAATCCTATAAATGGTACAAATTCAATCCTTTTTCTCATTCCAGTTTAAACATCGCAAAGTGGTTGGACATGTAACTGCAGAGTAGTTAGGCAGTCAGATTTCTTTGAAGAACCTTGTAACTTGAATACTTGCTAGATTTATCCTATAATCAATATGCCGAGACATAAATGTTTTGAATGTGGTTCAACTTTTAATAGGTCAAATGACCTGAAGCGGCATAAGATCCGATTCCATAACGATGAAGATAGCAAAAATCTAGACAGTGAAGATGAAGAAATGACAGAGATGAATAGTGACGATGATGAACCAGCGGAGTCGGAGAGTGAAGACAGTGATGACTCAGCGGAGACTGAGAGTGAAGATGAATGGGAAGATGAAAAAGAAGACATAGGCAATGAGGAACTATTTACCATATTCCAAAATATTAAGCAGGTCTTAGACGCTGATCAAGAAGTACATAAGGAACCATCTAGATGCTGAGGATAATGATGATGATTCTGACAGTGATAGATCTAATCCATAAGGAATCAGTCATCGATAAATGTAGGACACCCTTGTGGATGATGGATCAGTAACAGATTTACAATGATACAGACGCATTCAACCACATATTCTACCATGGGTGAAGCCTTTCGTCATGGTACATACCAACGACATTATTAGTTCGCGAGGAAATAGGCATTGACAAAATCTAAAATCGCATGACCTTAAAGCGAATGAAGCGGCCATGTTTAATGTTAATATGAGTAATGCGCGAACACACCATAAATATGCATAAAGCAGTCGCGCACCAAAACGTGATATTCTAATAATTAGCCAAGGGAATTAGTACATATGTCCACTTGGCCAAGAACTAGGAAACGATACAATATTGTATCCAGAGCACAAAGCTGTATGCATTCGCAACTACAAAGTAAAATCTCCTAGCGATTAGGTGACAATTCAATAGTAATTTTGAATATTTCTAAAAACCATGTAGTATGAGACTTGAGGTACTAACATGTTCTTTCATTATTAACACATGGTATGTTTGTATCTCGATTCAAGCTTGATCTCACGGCTATTCAAAACGTATGGTTAAATCATGTACGCAACAAATAATCTTTTTAGCATAAGTACGCTCGACATACAATTCTATAAACGGAACCCTCAGAGATATAATGACCACATTTTAACCATCGTATCTAAAACGATTGACGTCATTGCAAAGTGTTTAAAAAACAATTTGCACGTAATGACGGTTAAAAGTCAATCAAAATATTCAAAAAAAAATAGTTTTACTAATAACGTTAGCGACGTCAAATTAATTTTAAAATATTCAACAGTTTACCTGTATGGTATCGATGAAAATGAGATTTATATTCATCGGTATTAGGGTTAACTTCTTTTTAACCCAGGATACAATCTATCACCACCAAGTCTTGGTTACCATTCCAACCGAACATACCATTAATACGAGATTATTTTTAATATTTTGTTACTAATCTGTTTGGTAGCTGTTGCTAAGACAATAACAGCTTACAGGCAGTCTCTAAATATTCTACAGTTTACTAATGACGTTAGCGACGAAACAGTCAAATTATTTTCAAACATCAATACCGTAATTCCTCATACATCCTCAACCTCCTAGACCTCCATTATCAGACCACCTCTTAAACTCTATTATTGTACATTACTCTCTTATTATTTTTACAACGGTAGATAACCACGGAGGGGGAAGCGCCGCCACTACGTTCAAACGTAAAATATACAACTTTTATACTTTTAAGGGTTAACTAATTCAAAAATACTAGATAGATAGATAGATTTATTCACACAATAGGCCATTTGACCCTTGAGTGCAAATGGTTACACATAATGTGATATGGCGGACAAATCAACTAAGTGCATTACAGTTGCAAGAACATATTCATTCTCATATTTTATATGTTATTAAATCAGTAATGTTCGCAGGCTAATTTGGTTCATATACATCTGGACCACCGCGCCAGCCGCGGATCCATCAATGAACCATCGGTCGATTTCCTTAGCAGACTAAAGGGACACCTAGGTATTTGGGGCTACATTATCAAAATGCTCAGGTGTGCTGTCCGCGGAAATCGACCGTAGTCCATCAACAGACCGAGGCTGGTCACACGATAGCCCGATTTGCAACTAAGATACTGATAAACGAAAACAACATCACCACACACGCGCACACGCACGCACGCAC
>CM067359.1:3786714-3801714 GCA_034401795.1 Chaetoderma sp. LZ-2023a
CTGCTATAGAGGATACGCACTGCCATGTACTGCTGCTGCTATAGAGGATACGCACTGCCATGTACTGCTGCTGCTATAGAGGATACGCACTGCCATGTACTGCTGCTGCTATAGAGGATACGCACTGCCATGTACTGCTGCTGCTATAGAGGATACGCACTGCCATGTACTGCTGCTGCTATAGAGGATACGCACTGCCATGTACTGCTGCTGCTATAGAGGATACGCACTGCCATGTACTGCTGCTGCTATAGAGGATACGCACTGCCATGTACTGCTGCTGCTATAGAGGATACGCACTGCCATGTACTGCTGCTGCTATAGAGGATACGCACTGCCATGTACTGCTGCTGCTATAGAGGATACGCACTGCCATGTACTGCTGCTGCTATAGAGGATACGCACTGCCATGTACTGCTGCTGCTATAGAGGATACGCACTGCCATGTACTGCTGCTGCTATAGAGGATACGCACTGCCATGTACTGCTGCTGCTATAGAGGATACGCACTGCCATGTACTGCTGCTGCTATAGAGGATACGCACTGCCATGTACTGCTGCTGCTATAGAGGATACGCACTGCCATGTACTGCTGCTGCTATAGAGGATACGCACTGCCATGTACTGCTGCTGCTATAGAGGATACGCACTGCCATGTACTGTTGCTGCTATAGAGGATACGCACTGCCATGTACTGCTGCTGCTATAGAGGATACGCACTGCCATGTACTGTTGCTGCTATAGAGGATACGCACTGCCATGTACTGCTGCTGCTATAGAGGATACGCACTGCCATGTACTGCTGCTGCTATAGAGGATACGCACTGCCATGTACTGCTGCTGCTATAGAGGATACGCACTGCCATGTACTGCTGCTGCTATAGAGGATACGCACTGCCATGTACTGCTGCTGCTATAGAGGATACGCACTGCCATGTACTGCTGCTGCTATAGAGGATACGCACTGCCATGTACTGCTGCTGCTATAGAGGATACGCACTGCCATGTACTGCTGCTGCTATAGAGGATACGCACTGCCATGTACTGCTGCTGCTATAGAGGATACGCACTGCCATGTACTGCTGCTGCTATAGAGGATACGCACTGCCATGTACTGCTGCTGCTATAGAGGATACGCACTGCCATGTACTGCTGCTGCTATAGAGGATACGCACTGCAATGTACTGCTGCTGCTATAGAGGATACGCACTGCCATGTACTGCTGCTGCTATAGAGGATACGCACTGCCATGTACTGCTGCTGCTATAGAGGATACGCACTGCCATGTACTGCTGCTGCTATAGAGGATACGCACTGCCATGTACTGCTGCTGCTATAGAGGATACGCACTGCCATGTACTGCTGCTGCTATAGAGGATACGCACTGGCATGTACTGCTGCTGCTTGTGAAATATGTCAAACTCAATATTGTGCCAATCCGAACAACAACCAGGCTATTGAAGAAGAGTTTGACAGTGCTGATTCCTGTGAGAAAAATTGGTCTTATTGGACTCTTTAGCCCCCCCCCCTCCCCTCCCCTCCCACACCCCAACAAAAAAACCCACCAAGTAGATAACAATGTTGTCTATAATTGGCACCATCTGAAATATCTCTATTAACAAATAACCCCATGTCATTCTAAGTAGTCTTACCTGGTTGCTAGACCACACGAATCTAGGGGTAGACACCAAAATCGCCAGTCTACTATTAACAGTTAATAACATATGACAATTTTAAGGTTATGACTTTCATCTTGGACGTCATGTTAAAGTTCTCAAATATCTTATAAATCCACGGCATTTGTCTTAATGCGTGGCTAGGCTAAATAAACTGGGTTTTGGGTTAGATACCAAAATCCCCAGTCTTGTATAAATAGTTAACGACTTATGGCCAGTTTTAGAGTTTTGGCGGGCATCCTGGACGCCATATTAGATTTTTCTACTATTTAATATCCCCATGGAATTCCAGCTGGTCTTAATGTGTTGCTAGGCTACGTGAACCTGGATGTAGACACCGAAATCACCAGTCTAGTATGAATAGTTAACGACTTATAACCAGTTTTAGAGTTTTGGCGGCCATCTTGGACGCCATGTTGGATTTCTCATATATTTAATAGCGTCATCGCGTTCTCCCCGGTCTTAATGTGTTGCTAGGTACCATGAACCTAGGGTAGACACCGAAATCGCCAGTCTAGTATGAATAGTTAACGACTTATAGACATTTTATGGTTTTGGCGGCCATCTTGCACGTCATCTTGAAAATCATGACTTTCCGATGACCAGAACTAGGGAGACTTCTAGTATGAGCTTTAGTACACCAAACTCTAACAGAAAACTTTGAAAAACCTTTTGGAGCAGCAATTCTTTGGGGGTCAAACCATATATTGCCCCGACTATTGCTGATGTACAGTATGGTCACAATAAACCCTTTAATACTCAAATTTGTTCAAGAAAATTGCAATTTTCTCATATAAAATGTCCATTTGCAGACCAAGAGAAGACTGTTTTTAAAATTTACCACTGGAATGACTGGCTCGGTTATCGAGCCAGTCATTCCAGTGGTAAAATTGTCAAAAATAGTATTCTCTTGGTCTGCAAATGGATAGTTCTCAAGACCACTACAGAAGCTGTTTTCGGCTGATGTGAGGGTTAAAAGGTTACACTGACGTATAGCACCGTCACGAAGTGTAAGAATTGCATGTCTTTGATGAATTAAAAATTTAATAAACATTCTGTTGAATCTCAATCAGTTTCAAATTAATCAATAGCTTACATGTAGCGTCATCTTGAATTTTATATTCAGAGCGGTCAGGTTTCAAGATTTCAAATCGGTTCCAATACGCGTAATACGTGGGAGGAGCTTAACTAGAAATGGACGGGGAATCGGCTCTAGAAATACATCCCTCAATTGATGGCCTGTGCCGGATATAAACAGCAGGTGCTGCGCAGGATGTGTCTAAATCCATTTACCAGGACATCCGCTGGATGAGGGAGACTGCATCACATTCCTTGTTAGCCATTGCTAGAGAGAACGCGTGTATTATAATAACTACTATACCATTTCTTTCTGGTAATTATTTTGTAAACAATTTGGCTGCAACTCGAGATTGACAACGGTAGCGTCGCCTTGCAAATTACTTAAAAATATTCGACACGTTTAGTTTCAGCTATATCTCCCGGTAAAGGGGATATATCGCGGAAGAGTTTGACAATTGATAATGGCGGAGAAACTAATATAATACCTATTGTTATTGATATATAGCTATTGAAGGAATATAATCTACCTGCAATCGGCAAACTTCAAAGCGTATCTAACGTACCTTTGGCAATCTATATATTTACCATACAGACAAAGAAATAGAGCGAATGGTCTAAGCGATATATATTAATAGCTGTTAGTAAATAATAGCAAAGTAATTGGACGGATGAATAATACCATGATCTATCTCGAAAACAAAGTAGCATCCATAGCACGATAGATAATGTAAAACACACAAAGAAATACTGGATGATGAAAACGATTAACCCATTCAAGCAAGCAAACATGAAAGCCGTTGAATATTTTGAAATTAATATGACTTGAAGCCATTGCACCCCACCCCACCACACACCCCCACCCCACTCCTTGCTCACCCACCCACACACGCACGCACGCACGCACGCACGCACGCACGCACGCACGCACGCACGCACGCACGCACGCACGCACGCACGCACGCACATCGCCTTACAACATGGAGCCACATATGGTTATATGGTCATACTGTCATAAGGTAATATCGTACATATTCCATACAAAGAATAGCTTAAAATGACAAGTTTTTCACGTGGGCTTGAGGGACGCTGAATGACCACTCGCCACTACAGTTTGTCATCAGCCATCATCGGAAAACTCAGACAAAAAAGGAACCCATTACTATAGAATAATACTGAAACAATATATAATAGACAATGCGATAAACATTGTAAGTCTGTATTGGAATTTCCATTCCGTTACAGTGTTCATCTTCTGAGGCGGATCCAGAAATTATTGAAGGGGTGGTCCTTGGAGTACACGTAGGTCTGGGAGGAACTCTCGACGGGGCCCCTCCCGAAAAAGAATGGTGGTGGGTTTCGGGTGGGGTGTGCTCCCCCCCCTCTCAAAAATTTTGTGAATTTAAAACTGCTGAGATGCGATTTCCAGCCTTCTGAGTACAAATCTTTGTAATTTAGAACATTCTTGGAGAGAATCAAGAAGTCAAAGTAAAAAGGAGTATCTATGGTAAGACAGATAATAAGATTGTGAACAAGCAAATAACCTATCATTCTATTTACCTATTCATAGTCATAATTAGTAATGCTACATGCCACTACAGATGTGATGTGTACATTGAGGAATCATAATACCATGCAATTTCTAGAGTTAAAATTGCATCAGTTAAGGTCTTGTCTTCACTACCTTAGAGAATAAGTGTACTTCTGCAATGCACACTTCATACGTTTATTGGTGTTTTGCATTACTTAACGTAATGCGTTACTTAAAGGAGGCAACAGCTTTCAGTCAAATTAGTTTCAACAGCTTCCAGTCAAATTAGTTTCAAAATATTCAACAGATTACAGACCCGGATGATTGTCTTGAAATTGAGATTTGATGTCTTTAGGGTTCAAAGGGCCATACTTTCTACGATATCTTCATAACTTGTGAGAAAACGTTTTGTTAAGGGGAGGGGTTGGGGAGGGTGGGGGAGAGGTGGTCAGGGCCACTCGGGCCACCCATTGGATCCGCCACTGAGTCTTATTATCCATTAGAAATAATGGAGTATACAATTGTGTGGGGATGTATGCCCATTCTGTGAAATTGTGTATTATACAAAATAGCGCAAAGTGGGGCATACATGTACATGACTATTTTTTATTTTATACTGAGGAACATAATCGTACCATATCTTGTTATGCAGTTTCTCTCTGTACAAACAAAAATATCTCTCTGGATATCATGTCCAGACAGCTATTCTCGTTTGTAAAAAGAGAAGCTGCATAAAGCATATTATTCACTCCGAAAAAAAATCCTGTTAGAAAAAATTGGAGGCTGGTCAAGCTCTGTGGCTGGGGTCAAATGGCCCTCTGTCTCTTATAATCCTCTACTGTCTTCATTTTCGGCTTGTACCAATGGTATACCGTGGTAAAAACGTTATATATTGTAACTTCATTGGTAATAAAGCCGCGAAAGACACATCATTTTTAACGACCGGTACTGTCATTCCCTGTGTGGCTATTTTGGCACTCCATCTCAGTAAGCACCGTGTCGTCTCTGCTTCTAAAGTCACCATAGATATCCAACAAGAACGTAGGAACACTGATGCCAAAGCCGTCACTATTGTCATTGTCTTATTCTTCATTGCTTGGATCCAGGCTTTCACATTTTTGGTAATCGAACACTCAATGAATGTGGATTCCTCAAATGTAGATAGCAATATGGTGATTATTCTGCTATATATTTTGTTTAGTAATAGCCTAATGAAACATATAGTGTACTGTGTTGCTGTGAAATCGGTCCGTGATGATATACGGACGGTGTTTTGTTGTACGGTCAGACGGTATTGTCAATCGCCTGTCTGGCAATGGATGTCAATCATCTGCCTGGTAACGGATGCCAGTCATCTGTCTTGTAACGGATGTCAGTCATCTGCCTGTTAACAGATCTCGGTCATCTGCCCAGTAACGGATGTCAGTCATCTCCCTGGTAACGGATGCAAGCCATCTGTCTGGTAACGGATGTCTGTCATCTGCCTGTTAAAAGATCTCAGTCATCTTCCTGGCAACGGATGTCAGTCATCTGCCTGGTAACGGATGTCAATCATCTGTCTGGAAACGGATGTCAGTCATCTGCCTGGTAACGGATATCAGTCATCTGTCTCGAAAATCATTCTTCTTGGTCTGCAATTGGACACTGGCTAAGCAGAAACTTGAATTTTCTTGACCATTACACTTTTGATAAATGTCCATTTGAAGGATAATAGAAATCTTTTTTTTTTTTAATTTTCGTTATAAATTGACAAAAATACTCTTTTTTTGGAGCAAGACTCGAGATTTCCGTGAAGAGTATTGGCAATTAAATAGTTAATTGAAATAAATAGTATTTTGGGTGTTTTAATGCTCTGTTGTCACAAGAGGTGGGGAGAGGGGGGGTTGTTTACATAAATATTCTTCTCTCTACACCCAAATGGATATTCCACCACCCCCGGATCACAGGCCCAAGTGGAGGGGGAGGGTTGGGGGGGGGGCACTGCTTGAGCCTCAAAATTACCAATTTGTGTTTTTTGGTATAGATTACCTCGCTTTAGCCATACAAGCTGATTGGAATTATTAGATTGGGTGAAATGTTTGGTTTTTGGCCTAACTTTGCAAATTTCTCGGTTATTTGACACTGTTGGGCCTTTTCCTTGATTTTCATAAACACTTTACCAGAGGTATGTCACGTATGCCGGATCCATTGGTGATGGTTTCAGAATGATCCTACCTCAAGGTCAATGCCACCCAATAGAGTCGCAAGATACCAGGTTTAGTTTTGGGCATAGATTACCTCCCTTTACCCATGTAAGATGATCGAGAGTCTTGGATGGAATGGAATGTTTGATTTTTGGAAACCCCACCTAACTTTGCAAATTTCTCGATTATTTGACACTTATAGGCTTTTTCCTTGATTTTCATGAATGGTTTACGCAGGTTATATCATGCATGCCAAATCCAATGATGATGGTTTCGCTGACCCCAAGGTCAAGGTCACCCAGTAGAGTCGCCAGATACCAGTTTTCATGTTTGGCATAGATTACCCTCTTTACATTTACACGATGAGTAAGAGTCTTAAGTTGAATGAAATGTTAAATTGTGAGGGCTTTCCCTTGATTTTCATGAAAACTGTACCAAATGTAAGTCATGCATGCTGGATCCAGTGGTTGTGGATTTAAGAGTGATCCGACCTCAAGGTCAAGATCAGTCCTTATTTGTCAAAGTTACCAGTTTTCTTTTTTGCCAGAAATCAACTCGACTTGCCCAGAAATTTTCAATGGTCATGTAAAAATACGCCTTAGGCTATACTATTTCTTATGGCCAGACATCGCAGATTTACAGTTACTTCAGTTAGTGTCTTCTAGTTATGAGTGTGACGTCAAATTATATGTGGCGTAATTGATTATGACGTCAAAAATTCAGTGTGAGATTGGATTAATCCATTCCTATACTATAATATATGGCGTCATAATCAACTACGCGACGTGTAAGATAACGTCATATGACTCGACGTAGTCCGACACGTTGTACGGATTGCATGTCTTTACCATTTAATAAACATTCTGTCGAATATTTTGAAACTAATTTGACTGGACGCTGTTTCTGCCATAGGCAGAAACATCGGCCAGTCAAATTAGTCTCAAAAATATTTAACAGCTTACATGCAGTTTTCTGTAAATAAGTAGTCAGGGAGTTTCGGGATCGATCGATCCCAATACGAGCCATGTGTGGGTGGTGCTTAGCTAGAGAACTGGAAATGCCCATTGACTCATCTGCTTCATTGATGTTGAAATCTTTGCCAGTAATGGTGATGAAATTATCATATTTCAAATGCGCACATTTGTTGTACTGTGGAGACGTACATTTAAGAAACTTCAAATCTGACATTGATAATAGTGCGACCAATCTCTATCTATGGCCCGCACCTTTCTAACGAAGCCCCACCCAGTTTTTACGTGTATTGGAGTCAATTTATATAGACCCTGCATTCATGACTCCTGAATTCCTGGAATCCAAATTTCAAGGTTCGCTATACAGGTAACCTGTTGAGTAGATTAAAATTAGTTTGCTTGTGTGCAGTTGCTGCCTCAACCAGTTAAATTAGTTTCAAAATATTCAACAGAATGTTTATTAAATAGTAAATCCATGAAAGACATAAAATTCGTATACTTGACGGACTTTTCAAACTTAGATATATACGTCACAATGATTGTAACGTCGGCTCTCTCGTGATGTAATTGATTATGACGTCAGATACTTGATTGACGGTCCGGATGCGTCCATTAGACAAGTGAATGTCAAGATTGTAACATTAAAGCAATATATGGAGTAGGCTCTGCGTTGTATCCATAGAAATCTAATAACCGTAGAAAGGACATGCACACACCGTCACTATGGAACCCGTTGTACCGGCCTGTGGTGACGTGAAATCAGTAAAATGTCAATGTGCGTGTTCGAACGGGCTGACGCAGACGTTCAGTAGCATATAGATATAGCCTCCAAAAGTGCGTAAATAAGTAGACCTAAAGCAAATGTATATAATATTATCAGAAATAAACTTGGCTATATTAATATGATACTGTATGTATTCGACTACGTAATACAATTATCGAATACGGAATACAATTGTTAACAAAAGCATATTAGTTTGGAGACTATGATGAAATACCGAACTGAAATTCCGCAGTTAAGAGAGTCATAGCCATTCTACCCTTACTAGATTTCTATGGTTGTAACATATTCCCTGTCAGCAAATTAACACTTTTCTTGCAAATTCATTGTCCCTTGCTTATTAGCTTAATGGTCTACAAGCGGGGGTTCGTCCAGTTTTACTAATCAGTATTAACAGAAGTCCATAACACGGTGATATAGTATTATGGACTTCTGGTATTAAGCATATTAGGTTGACTATTTAGGCATATATATTATTACCAGCGTCGCTAGACACAAGGGTTAACGCGAGTATGGCCGCTTCTTGTTGTTCTTGTTATTGTTTCTATGACATTTTTAAAATTTCTGTTTCTGCTGGAAAGATCTTCTCCAAACGTGGGTGGAAGCTTCTCCCGGGTGTTCCGAACAGGTATCCCAATTTTTTGGTCATAAACTAATGCATAACGCAACAACTTTCAGCAACATTGCTTTCAAAATGGACACTTTTGAGGCATATTTTCAATGGCCCTGGTTCTACTGGTGAATGGTAGTCCGTAGGGTCTCGAAGACATGTACTGTTTTTGGGTCAACAGATAAAACGCAATATATCAACCGAGTATTGGATAAATTTGCCTTTGTCTTCATCTTGTGTTAGCGCTTAGCAGCGCGTCAAAACACACACAACGATACTTAGGCCTATGCCAATGGAGGACTTTAATTTAGCTATGCCCCACCCATCTTTAGCTAAGCTCCGCACCCGCTTTGTTCATGCTGTGATCTATCGATCTCTGCACTCACTGAATCAAAATTTCCAGAAAACTATACAGGTAAGCTGTTGAATACTTTGAAACTAATTTGACTTGGCGCTGTTGCAGTCAAATTAGATTCAAAATATTCAAAATAATGATTATTAAAGAGTAAAGCCATACAATTCGTACAATGACGCATAGTCTGTTAACAATTAAGTGTTCGTGACGAACATAGTTACGCCATTTATGACGTAGTTGAATATGACGTCTACCTACACGTCACGTAGTTAATTATGACGCCAACTAAGCGTTCGTGACGAACTTAGCTACGCCATTCATGACGTAATTGATTATAGCGCCACACTACACGTCACGTAGTTGATCATGACGTCATATGATTGATGGAAAAACGGAGATCATCCATTAACTCTTTGTGGTCAAGATAGTTGAATATTTTTGTTCCAATTTTGCCACTGGAATTTATAGAAATAGGTTTCAAATGAATATGTTTTGGAGATACAGTTGGTGGCCATCTTGGCCTTTAAAGTGTTAATCGTGAAGAAAGTCCAACGGAGGATTCCAGTTTATTCATCAATCATATGACGTCATAATCAACTACGTGAAGTGTACGATGACGTCATAATCAATTATGCTATAAAGGGCGACGCTTAATTGATGACGGACTAAGCGTTGTTGTTCGAATTGTATGTTTTTACTACTTAATAAACATGCTGTTGAATATTTTGAAATCAATTTGACTGGGCTTTGCTGCAGCAAAAGCAACCCAGTCAGATTAGTTTCAAAATAGCTAACCTAATAGTTTTCTTGAAATTGATAGTCAGGGAGTTCAGGGATCGATCGATCCCAACAAGGGCGAAGTTTGGGTGGAGCTTGGTTAAAATGGGTGGGGCATAGCTAAAACTGGATTCCTCCATTTTTTGCTTTGTCAGTGTCCATTTGCAGGTCAGGAGCAGAATATGTTTTTTTAAATTTTTACCCGTGTAATGACTGGCTCTGTTATCGATCCAGTCATTCCAGTGGTAAATGTTCAAATAGGTTTATAGCCTTCTCTAGAACATGCAAATGGACATTCCTCTTGACCACTACAGAGGTCGTTTCTGTTTCCCCACGATGATCCATTAAACTTTGAATGACAAAATTCGTTCAAAAAATTAGAATATTTACTTATTGATTGTCGATTTGCAGGCCAAGAGAAGCGTATTTATGAAAATTTACTACTGGAATGACTAGCTCGTATATTGAGCCAGCCATTCCAGTGGTAAATTTTCAAAAATACTCTTCTCTTGGTCTGCAACTGAACATTCCCCAATACCACAACAGAGGTCGGTTTTGGCCGGATTCGTCGTGAAAGGGTTATTTTAGGATTATCTATTTGCAACAACAGCTCAGAGTTAAATTACTTCCAATGTATTCAACAGTATAGTTACGAAATTGTAAATTCAACAATGATATTACAATTTGTACATCTTCGTGACGGACTTTCGTGACAGACCTACCTCATTCGTATTGTGACTTCAAATAACAATGGATGTACTTGATTATGACGTCATATACTTGAGTGACACGTCGGGTGCGTCCATTGCGCATAGTTAGCCAAATTTGATACATAATTGGATAACTGTTGAATATTTAAAGAAAACTTGATAGAATTCAATCTTATTGATGTCTCATGCGGCAACAACTTTCACTCATATTATTCTCAATATATTGGCCATATTTTGTGTGACGTCATAATGGAGGAATTCAGTTTTAGCTATGCCCTGCCAATCTTTAGCTAAGCTTCAGCCACACGTCTCTCGAGTCGGGATCGATCGATCCCTGCACTCCCTGACTATCAATTTCCAGAAAACTGTACAGGTAAGCTGTTGAATATTTTGAAACTAATTTGACTGGGTGGTGTTGCAGCAACAGCGCCCAGTCAAGTTGGTTGCAAAAAATTCAACAGTATGTTTATTAAATAGTAAAGACATACAATTAGTACAACAACGCTTAGTCTGTTATCACTTAAACGTTCCCGACGAACTTATTTACGTTACTCATGACGTAATTGATTATGACGCCATCCTACACGTCACGAAATTGATTATGACGTCATGTGATTGACTGAGAAACTGGAATTCTCCATTAACTAGTCGTCTGTATCCAGTGTCAAATTTAACGTACTATCTGACAGTGGTGTATCTGTCTTGCGTCTAATAGATCTATTTATTCCAATCATTGAATGCACATGCATATAATTTCTATCCTACGTCTTGGTCTATATATTCTGGATCCAAGATACCTGATCTCAATGGAGGTAAAAGCATAATGTTTCCTGATTATTTTCAAAACAATTTAACTCAAAATCATTGCTGCTTGTGGCAGCAAGGACTTTCAGTCAATTTCTTTTGAAAATAATAAACATGAGTTTAACTAGGCTATTGCGCTCAGTGAGTTAATATCGTAGACCTATATTTGACCCTATAAAGTGGGCTAGTTTCGTTATTCCATCCGACAAAGGCGTTAGAAAATCTAGATCCGGTTTCGACGAAACTTCGGCGATCTCACTGACCTGTAGATAGTTCGCTGTGACGAAACTTGACTCAAACGACGTCTAACCGTACGGTATCGCGGATTCAGCTTGTTTATTCCGCCTTGCTCGTATCAGTGACGTAGGGTAATCTGTTAGACACTGTCTCACTACTTCAAGCCACCAAACAATACTTTCAATGTGCAGTAACTCTGGAGTTGCTGACTATTTTGAAAACAATTTGACTGAAAGTTGTTGATGGCTTTGCCACCAACATCTTTCAGTCAAATTATTTTCAAAATAGTTAGCAGGTGCAGCGATACAACCTCTGGAATATGTCGTCTGCAAAACTCACCAGTCAGACGGTTAAGCTTTGAATGTTATTAAATCTATATGATACTTGAAATATCCTGGATGGAAGAGCAATAATATAATAGTTGAAATACATGAACGCTAACGTTCGTATTAGACTGTACATTCTTGCGAGTGTAATCATTTTATCGTCCTGGAATTGGTATAAGTACATAATGGACGATACTACAGTAAATATCAGTAAAGATTCGGACATGAAACAAAAAAGTTATTTTATTATCTTAAGCACGGCGCGCTCTGGGTCCACATTGTTGGTGGATCTATTAAATAACCACCCGCACGTGAAGTGCCACTTGGAACCGTTAAATGAAGAGGAACTGGTTGCGTGGAATTTACAAGGAGTCGACAAGAACCGACTCCTGCAACATATTAAGGACTCGGTTAAAAGTGAAGACAAGTCCAGTGTCGGGTTTAAGGTTTTTGTGGAGCAACTTGACGCCACTGGAGTGTTGTTTAAGGATATAGTGGACTCGTTTGATCAGCCTAATGTCATCGTGTTATACAGGGAAAATGTTCTAGAAACGTTCGTTTCATTGCAAATAGCGAAATCAAACGATATATGGTATTCTATGGATAAAGCGAATAAAGCTCAAATTCACCTAAATTGGACGGAATTTCAGGAGTATTCGCAAACCTTCAAACACATGTGGGAAGTGGCGCTAAAAGATATAGACGCGTACCCAAACATGTTAACTGTGACATATGAAAAGTTGTGTGAAGATCGGAAGAATGGAATGGCAGACATTATTTCTTTCCTTGGACTTAGGAAACTGTACAGAGAGTTTCAATCGTACAGCATAAAACAAAACCCTGGATCACTAGAAGACAAAATCTCCAACTATGACGAAATCGCACCATACCTCCTCAAGGACTCTAAAGGTTTTATTGTCATGAAACTTTAGACATGAAAACATTTTCATTTTAATGGCTTAAATTTTGAAAGCTTTATGCAGTTCAAACGTTCAGCAACAATGATTTTAGAACAGGAACCTTATTTATCGTGCTGCCATCTGGGCGTTTCAATTATAGGCCTATCTCCAAATTGTTCGAGGACGGATTTCTATAAATTTACTGTAAATCTGTTTGGTAATATAATGTATATCCTCGTGACTGATAAAAAATAAATAAAGAATACAGATCTAGCAATATGATATATTAATAACTGTTGTAGTGCGTGCGTGAGAGAGCGAGAGGTACGTGAGAGAGAGAGAGAGAGACTCTCGTGTGTGGTGAGAGTTAGAAAGGGATCTAGTTCCCGTAGGAACTAGAAGGGGTCGGGGTATAATTGAACCGCCATGATTTATTTATCAGTTTCCTGTTTACAAGTTTGATTTCGTGCATCAACTTACATAACCTATAATTAAATTATCAAGTGTGCGCGAGTCAATTCAATATTGGTAGGCCCTATTCTTTGAAGCGGATACATAATGTTTTGACGTTTCTGATAAACACACGTTCTGAGAAATGAGTGCATTTTAACCCCTTGAACCCTCGATTCCCATCACTGGCGGCATATTAAAGTCAGGGCCGAACTTAAGGCAGTGCAACAAGTTCATTTGCACACGGCCCCACAAAAGTGACGCAAACATTGTGGCATTATGGATGAAATAGGACTCTAGCTGTCTCGCGATCATAATGGCAGTTGCGAAGGCCTCCCACCCCACCCATGGGTAAGAAATTCAGAAAATTGAAGAAAGAAAGACAAACATAGACAGCAACAGCTTCCAGTGAAATTGACAATTCCAGTTTTAGATATGCTCCGCCCATCTCTAGCTAAACTCCATCCTCACCTCGCTCGTGTTGGGATCGATTGATCACTGAACTCCCTGACTATCGATTTCCAGAAAACTATACAGGTAGGCTGTTGAATATTTTGAAGCTAAATTGACTGGGTTCTGTTGCTCCCTACAGCACCCGTTCAAATTAGTTTCAAAATAATCAACAGCATCTTTATTAAATAGTAAAGACATACATTTCGTACAACTACGCATAGTCCGTGACCAATTACGCGTTCGTGACGTACTTATCTACGTCATTTATGACGTCATTGTCTATGACGTCATCCTACGCGTCACGTACTTGATCATGGTGTCATATGATGGATGGATAAAGTGGAAAGGTCAATTGGTTTCACAATGCTTGACACAATATTTCTTGGATTATAAACAATTTATCGTATTTAGATAATTTAGTCTTTCGGGTGCAGAAGACCCGTTAAGGTATAGTAGCCATATCCTAATGTAAGATTCATCAAGTGTACGCGAGTTGATTCAATACCGGTATTCTGCCAACCGGATATTTAATTTACGTTCTTAAATCCTTGAAGTGGCTGCTAAATAAACATGTTTTCTGAGAAATTATGAGATTTTGTACAGTAAATTATTTTGTTAACCCTTTAATGTCTAAATTTGGTAAAAATATAAAAATATTTGCTTATTGAATGTCCATTTGTAGGATGAGAGAAGACTATTTTTGAAAATTGACCACAGGAATGACCGGTTCGGTTATCGATCCAGTTATTCCAGTGGTAAATTTTCAGAAATAGTCTTCTCTTGGCCTGCAAATGGATGTTCCACGAGACCACTGCAGGGGCCGGTTTTGGCCGGTTTCGTGGTGAAACCGTTAAATAAGACACGTTGTAAGCGACAATGGCTATACACAGAGCCAGCCTCGAATTGCAAAGCGATTACTACGTGATATGTCTGTATAGATCTGATCTGTTACTCAAGTATCTGACGTCATAATCAATGTTGTTACTAGTTAGATGACTTCACAATGACGTCATGAAGCTTGAAATCAAAAGTCCGTCACTAGTGCACGAATGGATGAATCCAGTTTTAGCTATGCTTCGCCAATTTCTAGCTAAACTCCACCTACGCTTTTCCCGTGTTGGGGTCAATCCATCCATGCACTCTCTCAAACTTCCTGGCAT
>CM067359.1:4559214-4561714 GCA_034401795.1 Chaetoderma sp. LZ-2023a
CGTGAGGAGTAACCTCGTGGTTTGAGGGCTTTGAATAGGGTAGAGCACGCTTCTTCAAAAATTTTTCTATCACTAGAATTCCTGTGAAAACGGATTATTTGTGATTTAACTATTCCTTTAAAAGTATGTGGTGGATGGAAAGATTTTTTGTGCAATAGCTGATGCGAATCGGTTGGTTTGAAATACACTTTGTAGTCTAAGTAGCCAGTTGTTTCATACTTTAGACCTTTATATACAGTTACATCCAGGAAATCTACGGACATCTCGTCAATGGTTGCTTTTAATTTGATATTCGGATCGTGATTGTTCAGAATTTCGAAAAATTCATCAAACTCTGCCTTTGTGTGTTGCCAAATCATGAAAATGTCATCAAGGTACCTGCGATAAATGAGGGGATGTTTTGGACACTTTTCTAACGCTTCCTCCTCCCACTCTGCTACGTAAATATTGGCAAAACATGGGCTAAAGCGCTTGCCCATCGCACAGCCGCAAATTTGTTGGTAAATTTCGCCATCGAATTCAAAATCATTGCCTTTCAGACTCAGCTCTAATAGAGCTATTACTTCTCTGTCTGGCCTGTTGGTGTCTGGGTAGTTCACGAATGCTCTACGGATAGAATTTATACCCTTCTCGATGTCAATGTTTCTATACATAGCATCGATGTCAAGCGTGACCAAGAATGAATTTGGAGGTATCTAGGTCTCAGAGACCTGTGATAAGAAGTCTTCTGTGTTTTTCAAGAAGCTGGGGTGTCTATTTGCTATTGGCTGTAGATGGTAGTCGATGTATTCACTGATTCTGTAGGATTCTGAGCCACAATCAGAGATTATAGGTCGCCCGGGCGGTGACATTGTGTCCAACCACGAATCTATGGGTTTATGAATTTTTGGCAAAAGATAGAAAGTCCGTGGTTTTGACTCAAGTTTAGCAAAGAGATACTTATGTTGCTTTTCGGTGATCTTCTTGCTATCGAGCAATTTTTGAAGAATCTCATTAAATTTGCTGCAATTATTTTGCCAAAGTGGTTTGCTTAGTTTCTGGTAATGCTTTGGGTTACTAAGTTGTCGTTGTGCTTCACGTTTATAGTTATCTTTAAGCATTATTACAGTCGCTGACCCTTTATCTGCAGGTTTGATGACAATTTCGCTGTTTTTAGACAATTCAATTAAGGCCTGGCGTTCCTCATAGGGTAAATTTGGTTGATCATTAGGGAATGTAGAATTTTTAACACGTTCTGAAAAGAGTTCTATGCTTTCACCGATCGCTGGGTCCAGGATTTTTACGTTTGGTGCCCAACCAGTTTTTTCAATGAATGGTGGAATGTTACTATTAGAGTTACGAAAGAAGTCTGCTAACTTAATACGGTGACTAAATTCAGATGTTTCCATACAGCCATTATCTAAAAGAGCATCCAAACCTGTTTTAGGTTTTGGTGTTGGGACAAATGTAAGACCAAAATTGAGCAGTGACTGCTCTGCTTCACATAATGGGGAGCCAGTTAAATTGACAATATTACTGCCCAGTCCTATTTCCGGGCGGATGTTACCCTGGCCCTTGTCTAGTTTAAATTTAGGAATTTAAGCCAGGCAGAATACATCGAGTTAGCTGTCTTCTCAGTCCAATGAATGTTATCCTTAACAACATTAAATTCGGAGAGTCTAAGAGCAAGAATGACAGTCACAGATTTTGATGATTCAGCCGTCGAATTGATGGACTGAATCGCCAACTTCTGCTGAGCTGTCAACCGACTTGAACAGTTAAGTTTTGCGAAGTAAATCGCAGTCTTTGGGAATTTGGACTTAATCGCACTGAGAAGCAGCATTAATCTATGTTTTGAACTAGAGATGGGTTCATTCATATCATTAATGCCAATGTTGATCACTATTTTCTCTGGTTTAAATGATCCAGTGTACTTTTGAATTAGTCCTCTAGCATGACACAATTTAGCTCCTGGGTAGCAGGCAACTTGCGTTTCAGGGTGGGGCTCAACATTAATGCGACTCAGGTTCGAAGCTCCAAAGATGAGTACTTTGTTCGTGAGAACAGGTAGTCGCCAGTCAATTTTGTTTTCGATTTCATGACGAAATTTCCAAAAAATGTTTCTCTCCAACATGGTGGGTTGTTGGGGTCTATTTGCAAATTTAATAGGACGCACCTCCGGTGCATTACTTGGACCTGGAGTTGGAGAGAAGCTGGGCTGTGGCAGTTTCCCTGTTGGGGATGGGGTCTTGAGACCCGATGGTTGACTGCTCTTGGGGGATTTCCGAGAAGCGCCAGTCCGTGGACCAGATCTGCTACCATTAACCCTTTCCCTCTGTGGCAAGGGCGGGTATTCGTTTGGGTCATTTAGATTGCCTAGTGGAGAGTCAGGTAGTGGGATTAATGATGCTTCAAATAGCATATCTCTAGGGCCAGAATCTAATGGTAGCAATGGAGAGATTTTATTGTCTACTCGTTTTGTGACTGGCGGCGAAGTTTCAGGTGATCTGAGGCGTTTTTT
>CM067359.1:4566714-4779214 GCA_034401795.1 Chaetoderma sp. LZ-2023a
CTAATATTATAATATCACCACTCTTCTACAAACTACATGTATTTGTATTGCATTATTTTATATATTTTCAGGCATCTTCCGATTATGGATATCAGGAAGCGATCTAAGATTATGTGCAAGAGAAATAATCCTCTTCTCTGTGTTATTTTCCACATAGGCATTGTGCTTATATCAGTCCCGTTGACGCAATGCTACAGCAGATCCAAAAAACTATTTTTTTCCAATGCAGGAAAATAAAAAGATGCATTTGCAGTGTGTAGCTCTCTTTCCATACTTTCTTACGGTCAGGTCTTCTCGACATCGTCTTCGCCATTAGCTAGCTAACCAGAGCTAACCAGAGCCCAGAACCCTTAAATGTAAGGGGCCCCAAATCAAAAACAATTATCACAATTTACTCATTTGAAACTGTAATCGCAGTATCTCACATTTACAGTCATGATATACGTACGCTATTACATATTTTCAAACTAATTTGACAGGAAGCTCGTGATGGCTTAGGCAGAACCAGCTTTCAGTCAAATTATTTTTAAAATAGTCATTAGCATTTTGGCACATGCAACGATTTCATTATATTGCGGGTCGTAGTAGTGGTAGTAGTAGTAGTAGTAGTAGTAGTAGTAGTAGTAGTAGTAGTAGTAGTGGTAGTAGTAGTTGTAGTAGTAGTAGTAGTAGTAGTAGTAGTAGTAGTAGTAGTAGTAGTAGTAGTAACAGTAGTAGTAGTAGTAGTAGTAGTAGTAGTAGTAGTAGTAGTGGTAGTAGTAGTAGTAGTAGTAGTAGTAGTAGTAGCAGTAGCAGTAGCAGTAGCAGTATCAGTAGCAGCAGCAGCAGCAGTAGTAGTAGTAGTATTAGTAGTAGTAGTAGTAGTGGTAGTAGTAACAGTAGTAGTAGTAGTAGTAGTAGTAGTAGTAGTAGTAGGAGTAGTAGTAGTAGTAGTAGTAGTGGTAGTAGTAGCAGTAGCAGTAGCAGTAGCAGTAGTAGTAGTAGTAGTAGTAGTAGTAGTAGTGGTAGTAGTAGTTGTAGTAGTAGTAGTTGTAGTAGTAGTAGTAGTAGTAGTAGTAGTAGTAGTAGTAGTAGTAGTAGTAGTGGTAGTAGTAGTAGTAGTAGTAGTAGTAGTAGTAGTAGTAGTAGTAGCAGTAGCAGTAGCAGTAGCAGTAGCAGTAGCAGTAGCAGGAGCAGCAGCAGTAGTAGTAGGTAAAGCGACTCACATTAGCTGTAACAATTACCTCCCATCACATTATTCTACAAATAATCAGCAGAACCATCAGTTGTTACATGCTGAAGATTTGAAGAAGAATTTGACTCCATGTTGTTGTTGCCTAAGTCAGCACATCTTATATCAAATTGTTTAGAAAATAAACAAATGGCTTTAAATATCGTTACCTATCGATGGCAGTAAAATGAATATATGGCTATATACGCCTATGGCTCATGCCCAAGAATGAAATATTTCACAATGATGTCATTGAAGTTTATTTCCAGGTCGACCAGTACGCCGTTGCAGATAGGCAAGCATGTGTGTGCCCAGATAAGGAAATGTATTTTATCTTTGCTACTTCATTCTTGGACGGAAATCGCATAGGCCTATATGTACTCACTCTACATACACAGTTGTATAAGGATATTGTAACCTCAATAAATATTTTGTTAATAATTTAACTATGTTGCTGCTGGTTACTCTTAGAATAATTTGACTGAAAGTTGTTATAGCTACAATCTGCCATCAACTCATTCTGAAATCTGGAGAATGTGCTTTCAATATTGCTTATTTTGCCAATAATTTGAATGGATGACATTGCAGCCATAAACAGCGAACGATTTGCGGTTATAGATAAGTGTCAAACTGGTCAATTGTACGAATTGTGAGCCTTTTTATTAGAGAAGTCCTAGTCCGTATAGACAAATAAACTCACATCATATGGCGTGTGATATGTCAAAGTAATATGGTGTATGAACATTGCATGCCGGGTAAGTTGCACTATGCAAGGTTTAAAACCTGAATATCCGTCTTTGACGTTGCGATAAAAGACTAAAATAGTTTAGGCGTGACATATTCTATCAGCTGAATGTAGGATATAGGATGAGATGAGATTTAACTGTCAGACAATAGTAGAATGGGCAATAATTTTAGACTTGCTGAATATTTTGAAAACAATGTTACTGAAAGTTGTTGGTGGCCAAGCCACCAACAACTTTCAGTCAAATTATTTTCAAGATATTCGTCAGAGCTAAGCACCATGGAAAATAAGGTCTGTAGAGATTCAGCAGCCAGAGAGTTAACTTACATGTAGGTGTCAAGGAATCACATATTTTGGTCAATGAACTCAGTGAAGTACAAAGCTTATCAAAGATAACATAAACCCTGTCTTATTACATGCTACGTTTTAACACGGCTACCGGTAACGCTTAGATCAGCTTCCAGGATACCAAATCTCTTCCACAAAAGACGAGATTTACTAACCCACCACCGTAATACACATGTGAGGTTCATAGGAAATTGGGAGGAGACGTTTAACTACAAACCGGAGTGATTACAAAATAAAACATTCGCTTCAGTCGGAGAAATGGACGGGCGGATGAACGAAACTATTTCACGTGAACATTCCCAGAAGATAAAGATACAGATTACCAATAGCGCAAGGACAGATTGGAATGCTGATCCGTTATCCAACTCAACAACCGCACGCGCAGACTTTCGATATCATTCTCATGGGTCTGTAAGGGTCTGTAAGGGTCTGTAAGGGTATGTAAGGGTCTGTAAGGGTGGGGCTTCAAATTATTGCCTTTCTCTTAGGCTTTCATAATCGTCGTATCCATTTATGAGCGGTTTCCAGTTCCAAGTGATACCAATAATTTCTAACAGTTTTTTTTTTACCATTTCTTATTTAGCGGCCTTGGTGAATTTCTCGGCATGTTTATTGTTCATGGTGGACATGCTGACATGTCCCAACCACTGTAATTGCTTCTCCTTGAACATGAGTAACTATGAGATGTTATTTCACCGACAACATGGAGTTTCATAATATATTGACAGATAAGCCCGGTTTGGGCATGCATAGACTTATTATCAGAAGTACATTTATGGTTATCTATGTTATGCTAAAACGCTGAAAAACTACCACTCATAAAGATTTCTTAATCAGTCACGTAACTACATGAATGGTCGCCACGTTGACTATATAGAGCTTTTTAATGAGCAATGGGTAGAGTCCCTACAAGCTGAAATTGATCTACAAGAACACATGTATACGCAAACAGTCTCAAAGCTATTTGTGTACAGTTCATATAAGCACTTCGTTATATGACGAACTTTGCAATAAACACAATCACAACTCACGTAGTAGTAGTAGTAGGTGTTGTTGTTGTTATTGTAGTGGTGGTGCTGGTGGTAGTAGTAGTAGTAGTAGTAGTAGTAGTAGTAGTAGTAGTAGTAGAAGTAGTAGTAGTAGTAGTAGTAGTAGTGGTAGTAGTACTAGTAGTAGTAGTAGCAGTAGCAGTAGCAGTAGCAGTAGCAGCAGCAGCAGTAGTAGTAGGTAAAGCGACTCACATTAGCTGTAACGTCCACCGTTTCAAGAATGCATAACTCGTTTCGTTTTTTAACATCCGAAAATGATCCAGATCTGTGTCTGTAAATTCTTATCATGACCAAAGATTGGAAGTCCTAATCAGTGGCGGCGAAGCTGAGGGGGGAGCCTATGGGGACAACCCCCGCCCCCCCCCCCCACCCCACCCTCCTCCCCATCCCCACCCCACCCCACCCCTAAATAATCTGGGGGGGAGGGGGGCTAATAATGTCTTTAGGCCCCCCACCCTTTCAATCATCCTAGTGTACATTTTTTCAGCCCGAATTATCACTCAAAAGGCAGGAGATGACTTCTAACACCTTCTAACAACATTTCCTGTGAAGTCCCCGCTACCCCACCCCCAGGCAGTGCTGTGTGTATTGTGAAATATGTATTTCTATGGTACTATCATTGTCCACTGACCACGTAATGCTATTGCTCATAAATCTTATATTAACAATATCTAAGTACTCATAAGCAGATCACTGATGGCGACAGTCTGTGATATCATTAACCAGGCATTAACACCTTAACTAGACAGACCTTCTGAAATGATCTTGAAAAACGTCGATTTACACGCCCTGATTTGAAATTTTGGCATAGAAAAGCAATCATTCAAGTGGAAGATTTCTAAGGTATTCCTTTCATGCTCTGTAAATTGACATTTTCTAAGAGAAAAATTCTCGTTTTCCTGAGCAATTTTAACCACAAATTATCAATCAGAATGCAGGAGATGGCTTCTCAGAGCATTTAATTTTCAAGCATTTCGGGGGGAAAGGTCCCCCGGACACACACACCCCCTCCTATTAGAGAGGGGGAGCCCTCTCCCTGGCCCACCTCCTTCATGTCCCCTCAACACGAAATTCCGCATCTGCCCCTAGCCCTCCACCCCCCCCCCCCCTGTTGCAGAGCCACTCCGCCGCCACCGGTCCTAATGTATATCTAGCAACATGTCATGTGTTAAAGGGATGCTAATCTCACCTCAAATGTTGTATTGCACCGATAGATTATGGTTTATATATTCCATATCATTCATATTCTGTCACATTCTCGTATCTGTATTATAATTATCTGTTTTGTAATATGGGGTAAATGTTGAAAAGTGATCCTCGCCATTTTGTCTCCTCTAGCGATAGTGTGCCAATGCATTGCATTCTTTATCATGCAATAAGCATCTTGCTGAAAATTTTGAAACTAATTTGACGGAAAGCTGTCGCTGCCTAACACCTTACCTGTTTGGTGACTAATAGACCACGTTGCTAAGCCATAGACGGAACCACTATGGCTGAGCGCTTATACCGAGGCAGACAAGTTGGATGTTTTTATGATTGCTTGAAAAGTAAATAATGGCAGCCATCATAAGCTGTAGAAATCTACCAACATATCATTTAGCTACTAAAGCCTAAATATAATCCTATAGAAATTTGCATAGATATCATGAGATGACGTCAGTTTTAACCGTTGATTGATCTAAATCAGATGGAAAATTTCCATAGATGCAAAATGATATATGGAACTTCGAATCTATAGGAGAACCCATCGTTGTGTTAAAATTCTATCCAAATAGAATCAGTAGTTTCTGTGATGTAGCTACAGACGGACACACGTGCGCACGCATCCTGAAATGTAATATCATGTTCCAATTTTTAGGGCAAGGGTAAGAAAAACGGACAACTTGCCGTGTCCAGGTAGCCATTCGTATTTCAAACATGAGAATCGAATAAACTTAAAACTGAGAGATAGGGATGTATCGTCAAATGTTGCTAATCGTGATATATTCGCTCACTGAACAATAAAACAGTAGCGCTTTCACCCTTGAACCAGAAGGTCATCCACAAGCACTACAGGAAACAGCTATACAACTATTCGTGGCGTTGCGGTATTTAGCACTGACGGGTAATCGAACCCACAACTAGTGTTCAGCATCATAGTCCTCAAATGCTTCCACCACACCAACGCCCCAGTCCTGCGGTATTTATGTGGTGGAAGCGTTTGAGGGCTATGATGCTAGGCGCTGCGGCCAGATGTGGTTTCGATTCCCCATCAACATTAAACAGTGTGTGAGAGAGTGTTAGAGAAAGCATATAATAGTAAAGCGATATTAACACATAAAGTAGAAGCTCTAAATATTGGCAAATGCTAAGGTCCTGATGAACTACATCCACGTTTACTGAAGGAGCTCATACATGGCTTGTCTTAGAACACTCTTTCAGCATTCTCACCCGTGCTGCTCTATACACTATCAAACTGCAAGATCTCTGACTGACAGATCAAAGTAGTGTCATATTCAAGAATAGTGACAGATACTTGCGGGAACCTATAGGCCCGTTAGCATCATCAGCGAAATAAGTCTGCAAAACAATGAAATATATATATATATATATATATATATATATATATATATATATATATATATATATATATATATATATATATATATATATATATATATAGCATCAGTATGGCTGTGTATATAGAGGCTCTAACCTTTCCAGCTCATTATCGCGCTTGAATAATGATCCTTAGTGGCGGCTCGTTAGACACACTATACCGAGACTATATGAAACCATTCAACAAGGTGCCATATAACCATCTCAGAATAAAGTTTCTGGTCACGGTATAAAGCGCGAAATATTGAACTGAATCAAAGCTGTCCAGTCAGAACCAGCTCGTAATCTAGTTCGCACACAACGAGTAGTGGTACGCTAGAGGGAAGTGGGTTAGTGTATATGAGAATAGTGTAGTGTACTGTATTATTTATACAGTTTACAGCTGCTCTGCGAGACATTATATTCTAAACTACATAATTAGTCGTTGGTTATACTAAATTATTCAGAGAAATCAAATATCTAGAATCTGATATTAAAGCTGTCTTGAATGGCCTTGTTGATCTGCAATAATAGAATGACAAGTAGTTATACAAAATCCATACTGAGAAATACAAGTACATGCATTATTCAATAGGTAAACCAAAGCATATACCTGATTATCAATGCACCACACATGATAGTGGTTATTCTTGCCAGGTACAAAGCTGCCAACAATAAAAAGATGTTGGAATATTATTTGGCCGAAGCCTAATGTTTAATGCAAAAATGAACAGTGCAGACAGACATCATTGGAAGAGCATTCAAAGGGCCTCGCCAGTAACTAGAAATGGGTAGAGAAATGCATCGCTTAACAATTTCACTCTGCAAGCCCAGTTTCTCAATTTCAATGCAATCATAGCTGAAATCTTCTGTGCGACATAACAATAATATGTTGAATATTTTGAAAGAAAGTTGACTAGAAGCCACGGCTTACCGTCAAATCTCTTTCAAAATAGTCAGCAGATCAATATTTATTTCGTAAGGAAGTCACTTCCAGAGTATCCATCCATCATCTGACCTCGTCATAATCAGCTCAGCGCGTGTGTGATGACGTCACACTCATTGCGACAAAATGGATTCTATATAGACTACCACACATCTCAAATAGTCCGACACGTTGTATGAATTGTATGTTGCAGCAACAGCACCCAGTCAAATTAGTTTCAAAATATTCAACAGCTTATCTGTGTAGTTTTTTGGAAATTGATAGTCAGGGTGTTCAGAGATCGATCGATCCCAATACAAGCGATGTGTGGGTAGAGCTTAGCTAGAGATGGGCGGGGTATAGCTCAAACCGGAAAGGTCCACTACACGCAGTACCGTATTTCGTCTGATGTAAATAATAGCTATGTCTTGGTTTGGTGAATCATCTTTTGACAAAGTATAGGCATGTGCCCTACCTGCCATACCGGGGCGACTCCACTAATTCCTCCATCTCGACAAATACCAGCTCAATATATTATTCAAATCATGAGTCTTCCTGGTATTTGAATACAACTCTTCTGAGTGGTCACCAATCCTTAACAGGAAGCATGGTCCTGATGAAAATTAACATTCCCCGCCGCACAACAAAACATGTTCCAGAACTAACAGATCTTCCGTATTGCACTTGAGTAGAAATATTCGATATCTCATCAACAAGACACAGATTCGTCCGTGGCGACATGATCGAATGCTGGAAGATTCCCACTGAAGTGTACAACCAAGCAGTGTGCAGAAGCACGCTAATACCATCAACGGGCATGAGTACCAGTGGACACTCAATAAAACTTTCCAAATATCAAATACAGGAACAAACTAAAGCCGTGTTCTCACTAAAGAGTTAATAGGGAATAACGCCATACTTCAGTATGGCGTTATTCAGGATTTAACAGTTTCACCCAGGAAGTTCTTAGGACATGAGCGCTCACTCGCGTGCGAGCGCGCGCTCACACTGCGTACAACAACACCGCAAAAGCAGTAGAAGCAGATATTGACTTTCCATCGGCGGTAAAATTGTAATACTGCCGGCATAGGCATAATTCGATCCAATCACACGCGAACGCCCCTTGGATAATATACTTAGTAACTGACTTTTAAAATGATTATGTCGAGGTTGACTTTAAAGCTGAGCTCAATTTTCAGAAAACCTCACAGGTAACCTGTTGAATATTTTGAAACTAATTTAACTGGTTGGGGTTGCTGCCTGTCCAAATTAGGTTCCAAACATTAAGCAGAATGTGCATTAAAGGTGTACATTCAGACCAGAATGCGTGAAAATATAATTATTTCAATTGGATGCCTTTAAAGGCTTAATTTATGTACATCAATTATCATGAACCTAAATAAACCTTAATATATTATGATTTCATTCCGTATAAATTATGGTTATTTGTTGCGTAGTTGAACTAGGCACTCGTGTCTCTAATTCAATTTCACAACTTTTTTATTAATTTAGATATAATGAAATCATCATATGTTAAGGTTTATTTCGTTTCATTGCATCTAGGTACAAACTTTAAGCCTCTAAATGTATACAATTTTAACAATTAATAATGACGTCATCCTACATATGACGTAGTTGATTATGACGTCATATGATTGACTGAGAGACTGGATACATCTATTGAATTTGAAAACGGTACCGTTTATTTTTTGGGGGAACATTTGAAGTTATTTCTGGTTTCTGACCTGTGCTGTAGGCGTACATACGCCAATTTCAAACTAAGCGCCCCGCACTATGTGCCCTCATTTAAATAGAGTTTAACGCTTCGACCCCTTATTCTCAGGATCTCAATTTCAAGATAATTTAGGAATCCAGTTTCTCACTCCATCATATGACGTCGTAATCAGCTACGTGACGGATGTGTAGGCTGACGTCATAATCAAATACGCCATAAATGGCTCGATTTAGTCCGTCTTAAACGCTTAAATGTCCGTCAGGTTGCTCGAATTTATGTCTTTACTATTTAATAAACATGCTGTTAAATATTTTGAAAATAAGTTAACTGGGCGGTGTTGCTGCCATAGGCTTTCTGTAAATTGAAATTTAGCGAGTGCGGGAATCGATCGATCCCATCACGGGAAAAACCTGGGGTTGGGATGGGGGTTGTTGGAGGGGGGATTGGATCTTAGCTAGAGATGGGATGGGCATAGTTAAAACTCGATTCCGCCATTATACGCGTAACTTGTTTTACATTTTGAGACTGATTTGACGCGATGCAGTTGCTTCCCACGGCAGCAAAGAATGTCGCGTAGAAACATATTATTTTAACGTTGGATTTCCCCGCATTGTTTTGTTCCAGCCATGACGAACAACTCAAGGTAGGCGACTCCTCGTCGGTTTCTATAGAAACTAACTACCCGGAGTTCTCCTACCTAGTCATTAGCAAACCAATTCGACTATATTAATTAGCAAGGGCGTGTGATTTATTACGTTTAACCATACATATTCTATGCAAAATATCTTTGCAATGCACAAAGTGCTGATGTTGGTACTCTGAAACAAACTTGCCTAAATGCTCAGTAAAGTTATTCTCAAAATATCAAACTGTTCTCAGTATTATTGCATTGGCACGAGGCTTCATTGGTGATAATGCAGATGCAGGGGTTCAGGAACGTACTTGGACTTGTTGAAGTATGTGAGGGGGCCAAAACCTAGGGGCACTATGGGGATAGACGATGGGTGAAGAAACGCCTTGGGGCTGTCGACCAACCCGTTGATCCCCACCTGTTCCTACGCCTATGCTGCCAGTTCTCTGCTGTAACCAGTGCTACAGTAGAGCTGATGCTCGTGCCTCTATTTCAATTTCGCAACTTAAAAAATTATATTAATTTATACGGAATGAAATCATCGTATGTTAAGCTTTATTTCGTTTCATTACGCATATAGTCACATAATTTAAGCCTATAAAAGTATTCAATTTTAAATTTGTTTCTTTTCAGGCATTCTGGTGTGATTATGCGCATTTAACATGTTTCCCACAGAACCACAGAAAAATGTAATTTAGTAGAATTTTGAACACGATGTAAGAAATGATATGTTGAATATCTCGAACTTCATTTGATTTGAAGTTAATCAAACTAAGTTAAAAAATATTCAGCAGTACGTTTTATTTTGTTTTTGAAGCATGTTAAGTTCTTTCTGAGCTGGATTCCATAATAGCATCATTATATTAAGAGCTGTGAAATGCGGTCTCAATGGACAGATTCGATCTGTCACGCAAGTCATTTGTTAGTTGACGTCATAAAAATGCCATATGTCTTTCAGCAAAGTGTCTGAATTGTACCTGTTCGCGATTTTATAAACATCCGGTTGAATGTTTTGGAACTAATTTGAGGGAAGTCTTTGCTGTCATAGCCAGCGATAGCACCCCCCCTCCCCCAACCCCCACCCCCCCTCCCCCCCCCCCCCCCTCCCCTCCCCCCCTCCCCTCCCCCCACCCCTCCCCCCTCCCCTCCCCCCACCCCTCCCCCCTCCCCCCCCCCCCTCCCCTCCCCCCACCCCCTCCCCTCCCCCCTCCCCTCCCCCCCCCCACCCCCTCCCCTCCCCCCTCCCCTCCCCCCCCCCTCCGGTTGAATGTTTTGGAACTAATTTGAGGGAAGTCTTTGCTGTCATAGCCAGCGATAGCACCCCCCCCCCCCCCCACTCCCCCCCCCACCCCTCCCCTCCCCCATCCCCTCCCCTCCCCCCCTCCCCTCCCCCCTCCCCTCCCCCCCTCCCCTCCCCTCCCCTCCCCCCTCCCCTCCCCCCAAGCTAATTTCGAAATATCCAACAGCTTATCTGCATACTTAGCATAAGATTCTGGGAATTCAGATTTAAAGAGTTACTGATCTATTCCAGTAAGCGTACAAAATGGGTAGAAATTAGCTATAAATGGGAGTGGCTTAGCTAGAAATGCATCACGCTGTTATCACAATGAAGTCACAGACACATGCTGCTAAATGCCATTGATAGCTTGTACATAGAGCATAGAAATCTTATTATATTGTTCATATAATAAGATTTCTATGGGATAGAATGGTCTTTAGTCACCGCTTAGACACTAACTTATTACTATATTTTTTCATTTTCCAGCCAAAAGTAAATCTATATTTATTTACCTCAAGACAGGCGGGAGATCCCTTCTAGGCTCGGGGAATATTGAGATCCCATTAATTGTTTTGGTTAGAACCCCGACTCCCTACCGCAACTAGAGGGATGGCCGACACCGACCACACCGCGACGTTCTCTACACGACGTTCTCAATGCACGGATGCCTCTGTAATCAACACTGGTATGATCTGACAATTTATATGATGTCTGCTAACGTTTGATCATGTGTCCCGAGACCTATACGCTTTACTCACAAGAAAGGTAAATATTAACCTCAGTTAAACGCGGATTCTATTAGCTGTACTAGTTATTCCGTATAATTCATATATATTTTAAATAAAGAGCACCGACAACGACGGAAAACACGTCGTTTTACATTCTTGCTAAGCCATTATACTCTCGATGCAAAATAATGCTGAAAATACGTCACGTGTTAGCTTACGTTACAGTCACTCTGTCACGAAGGTGTGAAAGGTAGAGGCCACTGATATCGTATATATTGACTATACCACTCATGGGGGCTGGTTGTCAATTCAATTTCCAATTCAATTTATTACCCCCAGACTTATTTACATTCATATAGATATATACTAGCGGTGTACAATTGTGCAAGTTCATAACAGGTTTGTGGTCAAGTAATAGAAGTAGTAGTAGTAGTAGTAGTAGTAGTAGTAGTAGTAGTAGTAGTAGTAGTAGTAGTAGTAGGAGTAGTAGTAGTAGTAGTAGTAGTAGTAGTAGTAGTAGTAGTAGTAGCGGTAGCGGTAGTAGTAGTAGTAGTAGTAGTAGTAGTAGTCGTAGTCGTAGTAGTAGTAGTAGTAGTAGTAGTAGTAGTAGTAGTGGTAGTGGTAGTGGTAGTAGTAGTAGTAGTAGTAGTAGTAGTAGTAGTAGTAGTAGTAGTAGTAGTAGTAGCAGCAGCAGGGTCAGTCTTCGTCGTCGTCGTCGTCATTGTTGTTGTTGTTATTTAGTACTAACTATTGCGGCTAGTGTCTCCACTCTCATTGTACAGCACACCTCGGCAAACAAAATGAGAAACACTATTCTATTTCTGTCCAAAGTGCGCTATAACCTTTACAGCAAAATGGCATAGTTTTCTTTGCAACGCCAAGTCTGGAGTCGACAATATCTTTTCAAACTGATTGTAGTTTGGCCGTGTATAGTAATAGGTAGGTATGAATAATTTAGGGGATTCTTTAAAGAATGGACATAGAAACAAATAATGGTATTCGTCACCAATATCATTATTATTGCATAATGGACATGTTCGTGACCGCCGATGACGTGAGTTCAGTAAATCGCTGGGCCTGCGCCTGTCCTCATATTTTCAGATTTGGACATGTCGAAACAAGCTGTCAGTCAGTAACAGCTGTTCAATTGATGTTTCATTTCAAGTTTCATTTCATTTTGGCAACTTGTCAACAATTATCACCGAATTGGAGCGTTTCTCAGTACTCTTCTCATTCTTCTGGTTACTTTTCCCGCTCTAACCACCACAGTCATAATAATGCTATAGTAATGTCGTGTCTCAATTTTTTTTCACTAATCAGAAAACAGTCCGAACAAAACTGTTAGTAACGTACATGGAGGATAGATATAGTCTATTGTTATCCTCCGTGTAAGAAGCAGACACTCTTGACCTGCATTTATATATTTTTCTCGCAGATAAATTGAGGTTGGAGGTATTAATTTGACAATGTATTCGACTGGGAAACGGAATTTGCAAAAAGAGGATTCTGATAGTAATATGATATTTCTGATATAAACGAGATCGGCGAGAAAATACTGAACTCTGAAATGTCACTTTTGAGAGGGCCATGAGTGGTCTAGCTATCATATGCGATATCTATGGTAGCGTCTGAAGCGTGTATCTTTTCCATGTTTGTCACGACTTCACGTTATTTTACTGTATCGTCCGCTAGAATGTGACGTATGATCGTCCTATTAGTCTATCAATCGTATCAAGGTTTAGCAAGAGTATAAAACAACGTCTGTATTCTTTATTTAATGTATGATTACTGTACTCTGCGGTTGTAGTAGCAGAACCATCCTACAGCTGCTATCAGTCCTTCTTCGCTTTTGCCCACCGCGTCTTGTCATCAGCCGAAATCCTTAGCTTCTTCATGTCCATTCTTGACTTGAGTGTACCGACTCCTGCTTTCTTGAGGTCACCTCGTATCACGCCTAGCAGATTTATGCAATGACGTCCTCTCCTGGCTTTGTATCTGCTGACTCATAGTAGGGCGAATTCCTAGGCTTCGGTGCTGATGTACCTTCTGAGATCCTTAGCACATGGACAAACATGGACCATCTTTGTTGGGCGACTTTTAAAGACAGCGGCGACGTATTACACATCTTGCCCAGTGCATCGTTGGAAGTTATGTTGTCTGGCGATCGGTGTCCAGTTATGGTGCGTAGGTGTTTGCGGTGGCAGGTATCGAGCTTGTCTATACCTGACTTTGAAGCTGTCCAGCTGTTACAGTTACACAGCATCACAGATACGCACATGTAGCTCGCGGGATAGTGTCGGGCCATTCCAGTGTCTGGTGTCAACTCGCCGTAGCGCAAGTGCACGACGAATGATGACGCTGGTTAGCTTCCGGTCTCGGGGTGACGGATCCTGTACGATATCGCCCTATGGGTAACAAAGACCAGCTCCTAAGGCCAGTGGAACTCAATCGGTCTGGTGGGACCGTGTGACCATCGTCGCGAACAGTAAACACAGCAGTCTCATCCCAAGAGTTTGTGTCGCCAGTATGCCTGTCCATAGCAATTTTGTGATCTACGGATTTACAAAATTTGATTTGGTGACCTAATTATCATAAGTCTATACAGTATTTTTTACCTAAACAGACCGTCAAGTATGCTAGATAAATATAATGAGTATACGAAAATACAAGACATAGAGACAGCCTGATGAACTTCTAAACGTGGGTTCCCGGAGGTACCACACAGACTCGTAAGTCCGCAGAGGTATCCCCGTAAGGGAGGCTCCCGTACACGAGATTTAACTAATTAACTTAATATAAGCTATTATACCTATAAGCTGAAAGGAAAGAACATTATCTTTTGTAGTGTCGGAAAATCATGTGCCTCACGCGGGCACTACTCCTAATGCTAGTTTGGGTGAGGAGTATTATCCTCACGTTGACCGTCATCACGGAATCCTTGTGAGAGGCAAGTGCCTCGCGCGGGCCTCCGTCACAGGAAAATGTCGCCATCGCATAAAGAGAGGAGAAGAATATTGGCCGAAGAGGGTCCACTCTAATATTTAACCAAAATGCTGTAAAGAAAAGACCATGCCTAGTGAGGTTATGACTATACGGTTGTGTGCTGCTTTACGTGAAGACGGGACGAGCGATTCCCGAAGGATTCCCATGTCTTGTGTAATTCTCAATATGCTGAATTAGTAGCTGTCGCTTTTATTTATGCAGGCCTTTTTCTATGCCTAACCTCATATTTAGTTTTTAGAGACAAGAATTATTTTAGGCCGCAAATGGCTGGCGTTTACCTAGCTTTTGGACACGGCTGTCATTGAGAATGGACGCCCAAAGACATCAATACTGATGACAGCATGCATACATGTTACTTTGCAAGACCTCCGAACTGGATAAGAATCTGGACATCTCGCTCCATAGCCACATAAAACGTCACAGGACATTGGTTACTGTCCACAAAAGCATTTTAGGTAACTGATCTATCGTTATGGTGGGGTTAAGAAAGACGAATACCCACCGTGAATGTCCTTCCCGTGAGGGCGTGCCAGATCTTAATATCATGCCCAGACATTCTTTCGGAATTCGGTGGGGATGCACATCTAGCCCGTCACCAGGTCCTACGGAACAAACATTTTAACCTGGCGTTAGGTTTAAACACAAGTTGCCCAGTTATGCACTGCAGTGCGGGAGGATTGTTCAGCAGATCAAAGAAAATAATAATTAAGATATGTTTTAGCAGTGCTTTCCTACATTGGCAAAGGTAACTAACTACTGAGTATCCGAAGATACACTGGGAATGTATGTGATACCACACCCTCGCTATCACCGCTCGGAAACCCCATTAGTTTCTCAGGGTCAGATCAGTCCATGGTGCGGATAGGGACATCCAAACAATTGAGAAGCCATAAGGCTTAGTGGAACATGAAGAGAGACAATAACTTAGAAATATGAGGCCCTTTAGCTATGCTGGCCAATCTTACACACCCTTGCCGGAGTGCGGGGATAAATTATCGCAGCTACCGGAAAAGAGGCGTTCACAACGTGTCTCTTAATGAAGAGATTGTCTCTAATCATATTAAACCTATCATATCGAGCTGAATAGAAAAGGTTCTTAGTCGGTAGCATGCCGGGATAAACAGGGTTATAGCACGGACAGCGACCTCAGTGAAAAATTGTTGGTGGCGGGAGAAAGTGGTGCATATATAAATGTTGCTGTATAGTGTTTCCTAAGTGCACTGCAGTCCTATATTTTTCTACAAATAAACAAAACATATAAACTGATGGCCACTGGCCATATATAAACTCACCAGAACAATCAATACAATGTGAAGTGATCAGAATAGTATATATAGTACAGGTTGAGGAACCTACCACGGTGCGGTTAGCAAAACACCTTCAGAAAATAAGAATAACTATAAACAGATACAGAAATTATAACTAGTGGTCCTAAGACCGTTAATGTGCCTTTTAGTCATCGGGACCGTTTATACAGATACGATATAATTTTCAAAGATGTAATTAACCGGATAATTAAAATGTCAAGTATAGTTACTTGAATAATCGGTAGCCATTCTTAAGCCTGGGCTATCGTGTTACTGAAATTGATACGTCACCCTTGGTTTGACGTGAGTTGATGCATTCCATGGAAGCTGGAAAGTCCCCGCATGCCGGTTTCCGCAAACAGGATTCCTGCAAGCAGCACATGACGGGAGCGGATCGAACTCAAGACTGTAATCACAATACAGAATATCTAACGAGTAGTCAGCAAGAGATACAATAACATTACTGCTATGACGAAAGTTCCCGTATACCAATGGTACGGCTGGAAGTTGCCAACAACTCGATCATAAGCGGGGCTTGTTGAATGCGGATGAAGATACATAACTAAGCTTAATGGTGCGGTTTGCGTCAGCCAGCTCTGAAGACGTACCGGGCAAAGTTTACTTTGCAGAGGTCAAAAAGTTTAGATAAACCTGCACGGCATCAGTGCGGGGATGGCTGAATAACCATCTTTTGGCATGGCCGGCAGATTCGGCGAGTCATCCACCGAAGAACATCGCTGCCTCTACATCTGTAGAATCACATTTTTAGGCCTGGAAAGGCCTCACCGCAAGTTTGTGTTCCGAGTTAGATCTTGATGCATTCGTGAAGAATATTCAAAAGTTCCAAAAATGCTCCCGCACCAACTGGAGATACAAAATTGCTTTAGTGCGGTGGGTTGGATTGTTGCTGGCTACGGGAGAGAAACCGACAGAGATCGAAATGATCTGCTTAATGCCTGTCTTGCTGATTGTAGCTGACACAGATCCAACCTAATCAGCCCCTGGCCGAGGATGCTCTCGAGCTCTGGATTTCGTCTCCTTTTATACTACCCGTGACGTCACAGGCGCAGGCTCCAACCAATCATCGGTCGAGCAAGAGCCAATCAGCGCGTAGCTAATAATAACGCAGTCGAATGTTCTAGAATGTTCTAACACGTGGTTATGACCTCACGGAAATACCTTGAAGATAATCAAAAGGGGTTTTCCGTGGATAACTCAGCCATTTCTTAACAGATTTTGAAATGGTTTACAGATTTGGAAAGCCCGTCGAATTTTGGTCTTAAGTAATGCCAGATTCGGTGGGAACAAGTTATTAAAAAGGATTACATTGTATCTTCTCGGTACACTAAAAGCATCATCCCATCTTGGTCGTAAATTACGCACTCTATCAAAAATAGCATTAAGCGTGCACATGCGCACTATGTGTTTTAGCGAGCTTAGTCATTTTTACAACGTGATCTCTCCTATAGGCTCATATACGCTTATAGCTCCACCCAGGGGCCGTGTCCGGGGAATGAATCCAGGAGTGGCGGCGCGTACCCAGCTTAGCTGGTACGGCCGGTACCTGACCGGTCGATCCAACCTACACCACCCGCTCCTAGTTTGACATCCGCGGCAACCGATCGCGCATAGCAGATTGACGCATGGACGTACGCTATGTGGGAATTATAGACTTCCCGGGTAGGTGCGAGGACAGAAAGGAGTAGTGATGCAATAGACGTGTATTCAAGAGACAGAGCATATAGTGTGCCAAAGAGGAGAGGGAGGCATACTTTTAGTTTTAATTTGTGACCTGGAATTATTTTTCCATGTCTTTTTCTCTTTTTTTTGTTTTAATATTTTGCTGCGTGCTTTCAACTTTATTTAGCTAATGATTCCGAAACAATAGCTCGCATGGGTGTTCTCTTTGGGTGCGGATAATTATTATCTCCGCAGAGAACACCCAAACTCCAACATACCACAATTTAAGTTAAGATATATAATAATATATAAAATATATGTATACCAAATATATAATTTCCACGTAACATACCCTTACGGGGTATTTAAAATCTTACGGCCGAATTACTTGCGCACCCGGGTAAATAAAGGGGTACGCAACACGTATCTTGATTACAAATATTCTCTCCCAGAGGCTCATATACGCTTATAGCTCTACCCAGGGGGGCGTGTTCGGGGAACGAATCCAGGACGGGCGGCGCGTACCCAGCTTAGCTGCACACGTTGCATTGTATAAACGTAGCCTTTTTATCAAGGGCATCCTTGATCTACGAATCCATAGCTTCCAGAAAGACTGGAACGCTATGTCCCCCATGACGCCGTGTGCAACAATGTCAGCAGTACTGCAAAGCAGAGATCCCAGGATTTTACATTTCCTCCATGGTTCGCCGCCACGAAGTGGGTCGTCATTTTCTTTAGTTCCACGCTTTGTAGATAGGTATATGTGGGTGAAATCTGTTTTGGATTCATTCATACAGGGATTCTCAATTTTTAGTTGGTTTGCAGCTATTGGGAGAAGTTCGTCGAGGGGGTTCCTTTCCTCGTCGATGAAGTCCACATCGTCGGCATATTACATATCTAGCGGGATACCCAGTATTGACACTGGGGGTTTGGTGTTGTGGAACTGTCCCAGACGGATTTCAATACAGCAGCAAGGTAGCAGGTGAACAGCACTGGAGATAGACCATCTCCCTGACATTCAGAGAGTGCATGGATCTTCATTTAATATATACTTTTAAGGTTTGTAGCGTCTGAATTTATGAACCCAGTTTTTTCGCCAATAATATGAAGTCATAATCGACTACGTGACGTATAGGCTGACGTCATAATCAATTACGTCATAAATGACTCGATTTAGTCAAGCGTAATGCTTAATAGTCCGTCAGCTTGTACGAATTGTATGTTTATGCTATTTAATAAGCATACTGTTGAATATTTTCCGCAGCAACAGCGGCCTGTCAGATTAGTTTCAAAATATTCAACGGCTTCCCTCTATAGTTTTCTGGAAATTGAAATCCAGAGAGTGCATGGATCGATCAACCCTGACAGAGCTTAGCTAAAACTGGATTCCTCAATTAAGTGTCTTTGGTAAAGGTACTATTTACGAGACATTTTGTAGAATATTTTGAAACTAGTTTGACTTGGAACTGTTGCTGCCATAATTTCCATGCATAGTTACCTTGAAATTGAGATTCTGGGAATTCAGGGTTCAAAGTGTTAAAACGCTATTAACTAGAAATGTGCGGAATTTAGCTAGAAATGGGCGGAGCTTATTTAGAAATAGGCGGAGCTTAACTAGAAATTGGCGGAGGTTAGCTAGAAATGGGCTGCTACAAATGGCGCTTTCTAATTGGAGACCAGTTTTTAAATTGTAGGCTTCCTAGTGTACTGTTCTGACACAAATAATAGGTCAAAATCCAATGCATGCTTCTCTCCCGTGACAATCATCGCGCTGTGTACCGTACCACGAGCGAAGCGTTGTAAATATTTAATAACATCTCTAGACTTACTTCTGTAGGAGCAGGATGACGAAGCAGAGCAGTCACGGACAGTTTGAAAGCGAGGTTACTGGAGCACTGACCACTGGAGAGGTTCCACTACATCCCTACTTTAAAAATTGATTACCGATATTTTCCGCACTTTCCGCAGTTTCATATCGATTGAGTCTAAAGAGACATTTATCCCGCTGACGTCGTTAGTCAATCCAGCGTTGATGGAGCTAACCATTTGACCCCTGAATTTCCAGAATCCTAATTTCTCAGCAAGCATGTATGTAGGTTGTTGAGTCTTTTGAAGCTAATTCGACAAACATAATTTAGTTACTGCTATTGCTGCTGCTGCCGTTGCTGTTGTTGCTGCTATTGCCGTTGCTGCTGTTGCTGCTATTACTGCTATTGCTGTTGCTGCTGTTGCCACTATTGCTGCTGTTGCTGCTGGTGCTGTTGTTGTTGCGATTGCTTTTTCTGGTGCTGTTGTTACTGACGATGCTGCTGTTGGTGATGTTGCTGCTGTTGCTGTTGCTGCTGCTATTATTATTGTTGTTGTTGTTGTTGTTGTTGTTGTTGTTGTTGTTGTTCGTGGTGGTGGTGTTGTTGCTCTTGTTGCTGCTGCTGTTGCTGCTACGGCTGCTATTGCTGTTGCTGTTATTATTGTTGTCGTCGTGGTCGTCGCCACCGTTCTCGTCGCCGCCGTCCATGTCGTCGTCGTCGTCGTCGTCGTCGTCGTCGTCGTCGTCGTCGTTTTTGCAGTAGCTGTTGCTGCTGCTGCTGCTGCTGCTGCTGCTGCTGCTGCTGCTGCTGCTGCTGCTGCGGACGACGACGACGACGACGATGATGATGATGATGATTTTAAACATCCCGCTGGTTAATTCTTGCAGTCACGGTTAATATGACCTCAGCTCGAGATCTGACTGACAATGACGTCGATATTAAATCCATCAGTCAATATATGCTTAGATACTGTTGATCTAGGTGGTATCAAACAGTCATGTTATCAACATACTGGCATGGTACATCGATAAATCACGTGATCGGCAAGAGCAACACATCATAAATAATCTAAATATAGTTATTCATATCCGCGTTTCCTCACCCTTCAGATGTTCGCATTGTCGTTAACATCTGTCTCTGCACTAGTTATCCTTTGAAATAATGGCCGTGAATGATGGTGGCACTGTTATAGATCGTGTTCACACGAGAGAGTTAATCAGGAGTAATGCCATATCCTAGCATGCTGTTACTCATAATTGAGTCTCTAGTGAGAACACAGCCGCAGATTATACTAGGGCCGTGTTCTCGCGAGAGAGTTAATCAGGAATAACGCCATGCGTCAGTATGGTGTTATTCCTGATTACATCTCTGGTGAGAACACGGCCTAAGAGGACTTGATAATGGGAATAAAGTCTTAAGTAGTATGAGGATTGATATGCAGTTCATAGATATTGTATCTGTAGGTATGGAGTGCAAAACAATTTGTGAATTCAAAGCCGTTCGCTTGATCGCACAAGAGACTTTGAACTTAACGTTGTCATAGTTAATAGACAAATCTTAGAAAACTTGAAGAACTTCAGATAACACTAAATTTCTTACCACTAACGTTTCCAAAACAGAGCAAGCCATCAAAATGCAGTTAGTGAAAGACATATGTATTCATGCCCGGTGCTGGGGGTCAGAGGTCAAAGTATGTGTTTTTGTTAACGCAACATCCTTCAAGAGTACCACGAACATTATCAGCTTAGAAAAACTTAAAAGTTTATAGCCAAATATTCTCGCACAATGGGGCGTCGTTTTTAAAACGGTCTGCAGGCTGCATCACATGTAGGATTCCAGTTTATCCATCACTCATATGACTTCATAGTCAACTACGTGACGTGTTAGCTGACGTTCATAATCAATGACATCATGAATGACGTATCTAAGTTCGTCACGAACGCTTAATTGATGACGGACTAAGCGTTGTACGAATTGTATGTCCTTATTATTTTTTTTAAATCATGCTGTTGAATATGTTGAAACAAATTTGACTGGGTGCTGCTGCGCCTATGGCAGTCAAATTAGTTTCGAACAATGCAATAGCTTACCTGTATAGTTTTCACCAGACAGTTAATCCCTAATAACGCCATAAGTCAGTATGGCGTTATTTTGGAGTACGTCGCTAACGAGAACACGGCCTTATTATATAATGACTCATAGGAATGTCCAATTAATCCATGTTTTTAATTATTGTCCTCTGTCGTATTGCAAGCTTGACAACGATAATTTCCTTCAGTCAAACCTATCTTTAACGGCGTTTAGTTTTGGCGCCAAGCGCAGGGAATACTTTATAACGGATGGTCATAAGAACACTCATCTTAAAGAACCCTTATCCCGGCGCTGGCTTCAAAATATATTTGTCATATCAGTTATGTTATATGAGGCGGCTATTAGTCCTTAGTGACCCACTTTCAATATACCATACAGTGTCCGTTATAGACAGGCTTCAATGTATCGAGAAACAGTTATGTTGGCAAATAAAACCATTATCAGCTTGCAGGGTGATTACACTATTCTGCGGCTGTAGTAGTGGAAACATCCTACAGCTGCAATCAGTCCTTCTTCGCTTTTGCCCACTGGGTCTTGTCCTCAGCCGAAATGCTAAGGTTCCTTAGGTACATTCTTGACTTGAGTGTACCGAGTTCTGCTTTCTTGAAGTCACCTCGTAGCACGCTTTGCAGATTTATGCAATGACGTCCTCTCCTGGCTTTGTATTTGCTACCTCCGAGTAGGGCGAATTCCAAGGCTCGCTGTGCTTGTGTCTCTTCTGGCTTCATTAGCAGATGGCCAAACATGGCCCATCTTTGCTGGGCGACTTTTACAGACAGCGGCAACGTATTACACATCTTGTATAGTGCATCGTTGGAAATTATGCTGTCTGGCCATCGGTGTCTAGTGATGGTGCGTAGATAAGTGCGGTGGCAGGCATCGAGTTTGTCTAGAGCTGCCTTTGGAGCTACCCAGCTGTTACAGTTATACACCATCAAGGATACGCACGTTTCATTGCATAAACATAGCCTTTTTCTCAAGGGCATCTTTGATCTACGATGAACTGGAAAGCTATGTTCCCCATGACGCAGCGTGCAGCAATGTCAGCAGCAGCACCAAGAAATCAGCCCAGGATTGTAATTTTCCTCCACGGTTCGCCGCTATGAAGTGGATCGTCATTTTCTTTATATGTGGGTGAACTCTGTTTTGGATTCATTCACAAAGAGATTCTCAATTTTTAGTCTGCTTGCAGCTATTAGAAGAAGTTCGTCAATGGGTTTCTTTTCCTCGTCTATGAAGTCCACATCGTCCACATATTCCATCTCTAGCGACCTACCCAGTATTGACACTGGGGGTTTGGTTTGGTGGAACTTTCCCGCATGGAGCGGATTTCAATGCAGCAGCAAGGTAACATGTGAAAAGCACCGGAGATAGGCAATCTCCCTGTGGAGAGCCGATTGATGTCTCAAACTCTACAAACTTGACTCGTACTCTCATCTTGGTGTCTGCAAGCAGTAGTCTCATTAGTCGTACCTCATCCTCATTGCAACTGGCCTCGAGTAGTACATCTAGGATATCTGAACGTGTAATTGTGTCGAAGGTTCGTGACATGCCAATGCACAGTTTGTGAAAATATCAGTGTTTGGACATGACTACCGAGACAAGCATGCATTACGCCCACACAATATCTGCGCAGCTGCGTCCACGTTTGAAGCCACTTTGACATGCTCCGGTGAAGTCATTGATCTTTTCTCGGATGCGGCATAGAGTAACATTGGAAAGGAGTTTCCGTCTGCTGTTGAGGAGCACAATGGGCCGCAGATTGGCTAGGGGCCAGGTGATATCTTGGGCTTGGGTAGTGCGATAAAGGTTTTCTTGACCCACAGTATCGATGGGAAGGTGGTGCATAAAAGCTGAATTGATTAGGTGCGTGATCGGTTTTGAGATACTGTCATTTGCATATTGAATAGTTTATTGCTCGTGCCAGCAGGTCGAGATGCACGTCCATTGTTCAGGGCTTTAAGTGCCTTCTCAACTTCTGATGTTTTAATTGGTGTTAGGAATGGTCTTGTGGTCACCGAAGACCCCCAGAGGTGCAAGGGGTCATCATACTCGCCAGTGAACTGTTCCTTCAACCATTCTCGAATCGCCTCGTCAATTCCCTGGTCAGTCCCGATAACGTGTCCTGCAGAGTCGTGTAGTGTGAGTTGTGGTGTGTAGTCAGTAACTCTCAGTGCTCAGGTTGGCCGAAACATGTTGTGACACTTATCCGTGGCAATGATTTCATCTGCTAGGGAGTCTGCTTGTTGAATAGCAAGATCTTTTAAGAATAGAGTAATGCACCATAGAATGTTATTGCGCTCCCGTCGTAGTTTGGTGCAGTCTTCACTTTGGCCACTTTGATAGATGCACAGCCGTAACGCTTTCTGCTCTGCTGACAATTTTACCACTACAGTGTCTTAAACATACCTAGTTTGGTTGTTTCTAAGAACACCTCTGGTGCTGGTAGCTGATGATTCCATAGATTTTAATATTTTGGTTAGGGCTTCGTTTGGATCGGAGCTGACGTCGATGTTAGCTATCTGCTCCCGAGGACCTTTTTGTATTGGTGTTTGAAAACCGTATGTGTGGCAAATACGCCATTCGAACTAAGGAATGCCACCAGTGCATCTTCATTGCTGCTGCGTCTGCCGTCTCCATACGATCGCATGCATAAGCATGAACTTTTTTCCGCAATTCCGAGTTTACTCAGCTTGCAGTGTATACTATTATAGCACATAGGTCTACATAATTATTGAAAAAAAGAATTAGTATTTATAATCCTCATTCTATTATCATCAGCATAGGTGCATGAACAGGGGTGGGTGGGTGGGAAAGGGGGTTCGATATCCCAAGTTTTCCATCTCCCATACTGTATCCCTATAGCGCCCATAGGGGTTGGCCCCCAAATACCCCAGGTCGAGGTAGGTTCCTACACCCCTAATCATGGTTAATTTAATCATATAGCCATACATGTTTGAACCTGTGTATGCATATGGATATTTACTGTACAGCCTTCGTGCTCGGCAAAGATCACATTGGTGCGGTGAGGACGTCACGATCTCAGGAAATCTCGCTCTCGTTATGACAAAATGGATCCGACAAGGAGACGAAATAATCCAATGTTTATGATGGTATAATTCACATTTCCAGAGCATCCATCGATGATTTGACGTCATATGACGTCATACTCAGCTAAGCGGCGTTTAGGATGACGTCATAATCATTACCTCAACAACAAGCTCTGATTACACTTGTTCGGACTGTAAAAGAGAGGTTACAGACCACGAACGGGTGTAGAATATGCCATCTGTAACTGCTGGTACCACAAAGTGTGTCATCATATCTCGGACGCCTTATACAGTGTATTAAATAGTGATGAAAATGAACACATAAACTGGTTCTGTAACCACTGCAAACGGGGTGCAAAGCAAATCATGAGTCCTATCCGTGTACGAAATAAGCGACATGACTTATTGGAAAAACATATTGTCTCACTAGATTCTAGACATCATGCTCGTGAAGAGAGAGTTGATGTATTTAGCCAAACGCTTGTAGAGCTTGGACTTACAAAAAACAGGAACATCGTACAAAATCCTATCCAACCAGAAGCAGTAATACAGGAGATTACCGATCGTCAAGTCATACAGGGCACACTTATGTTCTTCAATCTCCCTGAAGGTCCTGCACTATCAGGCTCCAAACAGAGGAAGGGTGTCACTGTTGCTGTCAAGAAACTATGTACAGAGCATCTAAATACGCCCATTACAGAGATCAAGGACATTAGACGTATAGGTACTACTTCCGGTGATGCAAACCTTACTCGCTAACTCAGATTTCAGATGCCGAACAAAACAGAAAGATCTTCGGTGCTAAAAAAGACGGCAAACGCCTGCGCACAGCAGGAGACAACCAGACCAAAATGTTTGTGCCACCAGACCTAACCTCTCAGCAGAGAGAACAAAAAAGGTTGAGACAGGAATGGACTCCAAAAATGTAGAGTTGCAACAAGACGAGAAGACAAACCATCTGTGGATCATACGGTCAACCCGACTTGTAAAAATAAAGAAACGACTGGAGAACAACCCCATAGCAACAACGGGAACCTAGTCTGCAAGCCTGGAACAACAATACCTGTAAATAATGTTGATAATGCTGTTCCAGGTGTTTTATCTGGGCTGAAATGTATATACACAAATCCGGACACCTCGAACAAACGCGAAGAACTGCAAATCCGTATTCAACAATACTCCCCTGATACTGTTGTTGTGTCAGAACTAAAACCAAAGAATCCACAGAATTAGCTTGTTTTAGAGGAATTGACCTTTGATGGTTGTGACTTTTGGAGCAATATTGACTGAAAAGGTAGAGGGGTTTCTTTATATTGCAAAAAGACCTCCACGCCTCCGAAAGACAGTTGCCAAGCGAAGCCACATTTGAAGTTCTACCTGGTGCAGCATCAAACTCCAAAATGATGACAGTCTGCTCATTGGGTGCATCTATTGCTCGTCCAACAGTACAGACAAAAAGACCCTTCGGTGGCACAACTTATTAATGGAGGCGCCCAATTCTAATCATTCACACATTTCCATAAAGGGTTACTTCAACCAACCAGAAATAAACTGAACTGAAGGTATATGCAATGCAGGGCCAAACCACAAAGAGACACATTTCTCCACCAACACGTCACTTTCCCAACTCACTACAGAGGGATACAGCAGGCTAACACATTAGACTTAATCTCCTCTAATGAAGAAGTCATGATTGAGAATAATTGGGCAGGGTACCATATTGGTCACAGTCATCACGCCACTATCACATTTACCATACGTTGTAAATACACGGAGCAACCCCAAAACAAAAAGGCTTATCTGTGGGAGAAGGGAAACTGCACTCAATTTGATAAATTTCTATCACAAGGTGACTGGGATCATGTGCTATCGGATAAAACAAGTGAAGAAAGCTGGGATCAACTACATACTAAAATCATAGACGGTTTAGAAAGGTGTATACCTAACAAAAGGACTGACACTCTAAAGAAACCTAAACCAGTATGGATGAATGGAAAGGAAATTCATACATACTAGTGAATCGAAAGACTATGATTCCTACAGTAAAGTATGTAATCAAGCACGGAGATCTACCAGGCAAGCAATGGAAGACTTTGAGGGGAACATAGCACATGAATCAAAGTCCAACCCTAAGCTACGTGAAGAGCAAGCTAAAAACCACGAGCTCATTCGGTGACCTGGAAGTAAATGTGGTCACCATTTCTATGGATAAGGAGAAAACTGAACTACTAAATAACTATTTTGTTAGTGTGTTCACTATCGGGGACACACACTATATTCCACCCTGTCTTAGTAGACAAATCCAAACACCCATCGACAACACTATAGATGATATCAAAACACTACAGTCACTAAAGGTGAATAAATCACCAGGATCTGACCAGATACATCCAAGAATCCTGAAAGAACTCAGCACTACTCTGTCCCTACCTCTTTACATAATCGTTCGTAAGACCGCAGATCAAGGCATGATTCCTCAACCTTGATGTTACTCCAATCTTTAAAAAGGGAAGTAAACGACAAGCGAGTAACTACAGACCCATCAGCCTGACCTCCATCTGCTGCAAGGTAATGGAATCAATTGTATGGGGTAATATAGTAGAGCACATGCCGGATAACAACCTATTTTCACAACAGCAGCATGGTTTTATGAAACGGAAGTCCTGTGTTACCCAACTCCTATCAGTCATGGACACTTGGACGAATATGCTAGATCATCATAGTCCTGTAGATGCTATTACATCGGTTTTCAAAAGGCCTTTGACACCCCCCCCCCACACACACACACACACTCCAGACTACATACCAAACTAAATAGGTATGCAATAACTGGAGAAGTGGCATTGTGGGTAAGGGCCTTACTCCAAAACCGAAAGCAAAGAGTAGGTTTTAATGGTATCTACTCTGGCTGGCCAGACGTCGTCAGTGGAGTACCGCCAGACAGTGTACCTGGCCCGATAGTTTTCTTAAACTGTTTGCGGATAATACCAAACTTTATCGTAGAGGTACTATCCACCAGACTGCATGCCCCTACAGAAAGACATTGAGGCAATAGAATCATGGTCCAGAGACTCTTTAATGAAATTTCACTCCTAGAAATGTCAAGTCTTGATACTAGGAACTGGTCATCCAGAATTCACCTATATAATAACCGGGTCGGATGAGTAAAGTATCGCACTGGAGGAGATCAGTGCTATAAAGGACTTGGGTTTCCATATGGAGAGTATTCTCAACTTGCACAAACATGTCGAAATCTCTGTAAATAAGGCAAACCAAATGGTTGGTCTAATCAGGCGTTCTTTTCGTTATTTAGACAATGAGTTTTTCTCATTACTGTTCAAGTCGCGTGTACGACCACTACTGGAATAAGCAAACTCTGTCTGGTGCCCACGTCAAATCAAGGATATACATCGTATTGAAAATGTGCAAAGACGTGCCACTAAACTGCTGCCTGGTATGGGAGACTTGTCGTACGAAGACAGACTGCGCACCCTTAAACTACCATGACTCTCCCACAGAAGGCTACGCGGTGATATGATAGAGACCTTCATGTATCGCCATTCGAAATACAACACAGACCATCCACGGCTGGAGCCAGAAACATCCCAGATAACCAGAGGTCATGGGCTCAAACTACACAAATTCCAATGCAACGCGTCACTGCGCCAACACTTCTTCTCTAACAGAGTGATAAATCACTGGAACTTCCTAAACGAAGAAGTCGTGCATGCGCCGTCCTTAGACTGTTTCAAAAATCGCCTTGACAAGCAGTGGTCACACCCGCTGTACAGCATTGATCTCCAGAAATCCTACTAGCCGTTATTTTGCCTTCCCACCCAGCAACTGTTTACTGTATGGTAGACTGATAGGTATTCTCCTGTCAATCTGTGCTAAGATCCCACACAGACCAGGCAATCCAAATAGTGCATTGTACTTCCAGTATTATTGTAAATAAGCTTCATATCCCTCCGACCGGTTTTGGTAGGGACTGTCATATCGTTCCACACCTAGTACTCACAAGAACATTTGTCAGTGTAACATATTGTAAATAACCCCACACGTTGTCCAAAATCACTTTGTATATAGAGAATCAAATTACATTATGTCATTCAATCACTAGTCACAGAAAAAATCCTTTTCAACAAGTTCCGTTTTCCACCCCTATCTCCCCATAATGTAGACAGTATTGATCCCTTGATACAACCTTTAAAGAAATAATAATGAATGAAAGAAAACAGAACTGAAGCTGTTTATTTTATACTGGCTTGGCAGCATCTTATAATCCATGCGTTGTTGTTACTTCTATATGAACACCTAAGTTAAATACGACAATCATGAAATGAGCCCGGTGGGCATTGTCCTGCCAGCCTGCTTTCTTTCTTTCTAATGTATATCAGTTTGGATTTCCACGATACACCAGTGTTAATTATGAAAGATACCCCTGTAAATATCTGTAAATAACTGTAAATAACGGTTTATGACTTAGTAGGTCTTGTCCTATCGGCCATTAACGGTTGCGCTTTTAACGTGTGTGCTTTCGCCTAACCCGCCAGAACCATTTAGCTAGAAACCCCTTTAAACCGACAATGATGATGATTGCGTCATAAATTATTATATTAGACCCGTCTTTAACTCTTAATAGTCCGACACATTGAGCGAATTGTATGTCTTTACTATTTAATAAACATGCTGTAACAGCACCAATCAAACTAGTTTCAAAATATTCAACAGCTTACCTGTATAGTTTTCTCGAAATCGATTGTCAGGGAGTTCAGACATCAATCGATCCCAAGACGAGCGAGGTTTGGGTTGAGCTTAGCTAGAGATGGGCGGGGCATAGCTAAAAATAGAAAGGTCCATTATTCATATTATCTGTCTATTGTAATTATTTAAGATCCGATATGGTGGTCATATAAGAATCTTTCAAATATGCAAGTACACATTTACCCATCCCGAAATCGCCCTTTAGTAGAGGAATCCATGTTTATCTATGTCTGGCCCATCTCTAGCTAAGCGTCGCACACTTCGCCATGAACTCCCTGACTATCAATTTCTAGAAAATTATACAGATAAACTGTTGAATATTTGGAAACTAATTTGACAGGGTGCTACAGTGTTATAACGCCCAGTCAAATTAGCTTCAAACTATTCAACAGCATTTTTTTTAAATAGAAAAGCCATACAATTCGTACAATAACGCTTATTCCGTCAATAATTAAGCGTTCATGACTAAATTAGCTACATTATTCATGACGTAATTGATTATGACGTCATCATACACGTCGCGGAGTTGACTATGACGTCATATGATTGATGGATAAATGGGAATCCTCATTTAGCACAACATTTGTGTAGTTTCCAATACTCGCGGAAACGTAAAGTACAGCGCGAGCCATACGAAAAAGCAACAATTGCCAACAAGAGAACCGTGGATAGGATTAGTCAAGAAATACTAATTTTTGTCTACAACAGCGACATCTTCCACTAAATCATTAGAAAAATTAACACCAGTTCATCTTTAATAATTTACTTTGAAAATTCGTAATTTTGACATCAGAATGCTAGATAAAAAATGATAAAAAATGTATTGATAACCAGCAATGTTGGTGCAATTCAAGTTTTACGTTCGGGCCCAGTGTGATTAACCGAACATGAGATAAGAGCTACCAAGCTGACCTAAACGCAAAATGTTATTGCGAAACAAACAGCCATTTAGCAATATCGCAATAATATTGAACTTTGAATTGTTAACCTAAAGGCTATTGTGTTGTGCCCTATTGTTATCATAGAGAAGTATGTATCCATGTTTGGGTCTAGGAAGATTAAGCACACATGAGATATGAACTGCTAAGTTGAACCAACACAAAATATCAATCCTAAAATAATTCTAGTTTTTACCTGACCTTTGCCATTTTGAAGTCTTTGCCTACAACATTAATAAATAATGCTCGCCAGTTAAAATGACGTATGTGTCTAAGGTTGAGGCCAGTATACTTAGCCAAAGAGGAGACATGAACAGCTAAGTTGAGCTAAATGCAAAATGTTAAATTGAAAACGATTTTACCAATGTTACAATTGGCCTTGAGGGTTGGAAAATCAAGGCCAACCAATATGATATCTATTCGTCGATGACATATTTCCCTACACCTCCGCCCATCCCCAACCCCAATTCCATGACATCATGGCAGTTTACGTCTGGCAATTTGATTACCCATGGTAATAGTTGTCTGAATTGTAATTACAGAAACCGATTATTGGAATGTCATTAACGCGCATCAGGTCTAGGAAAGAGCAAACGTCTAGATATCTGCGTGTTGGAAGTCAGGGTGAAAGCTGAAGACAGCACACCAACGGCACGGGGTGGGGTGGCTGGGTGGGAGTGTTGAGACCGCGCACGAGATCAGATTCGCGGCGTAGTGGAAAGGTTGGCCTAGCGCTCACAATGATGGACAGCGTATGTTGCCGGCCAGTGCGACAATGGACCTTTCCAGCTTATCCATCCATCATATGACGCCATAACCAACTGCGTGATGTGTAGGATGACGTCATGATCAATGACGTCATGAGTGACGTAGATAACTACGGTGCGAACGCTTAATTGAAGACGGGCTAAGTGTTGTTGTACGAATTGTATGTCTTTATTTAATAACCATTTGGGTGGATATTTGACACTAATTTGACTGGGCGCTGTTGCTGCCAGTGCCCAGTCAAATTAGTTTCAAAGTATTCAACAGCTTACCTGTATAGTTGTCTAGAAATTGATAGTGAGGGATTTGAGGGATCGATCGATCGCACCACGAGTGAAGGGTGGGAGGAGCACAGTTAGAGATTGGCGGGCCATAGCTAAAACCGGAAAGGTAAATCCTGCTTGGTGTTTTTATCCGCCAGTAGCAAGCAGCTCAAGAAATCACCATGTCCCTTATTTAGTTAGTCAGTTAGTCACAATAGGTTATTCCGGGCTGTACCTAATAAAATTACTGATCCGATGTGGCTAACATTTTAACACAACGAAGGAACTAACTGTGCAAGGGGATTTCCTTGATCCGGATTAAAGAACCCGGATCCAGATTAGATCAAATTCAAGATATGTGCATATCTCGGAAACTGCTAGTCCGATTCGGTTAAGATTTTAACATGGCAAATAGGAGTCCACAAGGTTTTGCGTGGTCTGAAAAAATTTGGAAAATCCAAGAAAAATCCGGAAAATCCGAAAAAATCCGGGACCCGCAGTTATCGAGATTGTTAAATAAGCAAGTAACAGCAGCAATCGTGTGCAATAGCCGTTGTACGTCTATAAACGTGTACACGTTTCATTGGCCATAATATACGGCTATTTGTTTGATATTTTGTGGATGAACTCACATTTCATGATTAGCTTTGCACATTTTAAAAGCTCCCAGTCGCCATTAAAGTTGCAGATTCACAGTAAAATTTCTGAAAATAAAATAGTTTAAATTATACACTTTTAGAGGCTTAAACTGTGAGCATATATGTAATGAAGCGAAATAAATCTTAACATATGATGATTCCATTCCATATAAATTAATATAATTTTTTAAGTTGCGAAACTGGGCACGGGCCTCTATTTCAAATTCAAAACTTAAAAAATGATATTAATTTATATGGAATGGAATCATCATATGTTAAGATTTATTTCATTTCATTACACATATGCACACACTTTGAGCTTATAAAAGTAATTCAATTTTAACAATTTTATTTTCAATCATTCTGGTGTGAATATGTACCTTTAATATTACAGAATTCTACGTTCATCCAATATACAACTATCTCATTTGAAAAGCTAAATTCCAGTTATATAGAATTCCCTACGATACGAGAAATATTATGTTGAATATTTTGACACTAATTTGGGTGGAAGCTGTTGTTGCCTCGCAGCTTCCCGTCAAATTAGTTTCAAAATAGTCAACCGTTTGACTTATAGAATGGGTGAAATACCGGCACTGGAGCTTCATAGGAGAACTGCTTAAATATGACTGCTTTTTCTGCATAATCCATCTATTATTAATTAAGTTCATGTAGTTTCAATTAAGTAGCCTATACCATAGGGTGCAGGCTACATTTTGCTCTCAGCGCATCGCCTGATAACGGCAGCCAACTAGCGAAATTGAAAACAAATTACGCGTACTTTCTCGATTTATTTCAGTTGCCTAGCGACGCATTGTGTAGGGCGATATAGTAACTATGAAATGTGATATGGAAATATTAATCATGAATAATTATGTTTAAAACATGTATAGGGCCTGTATATACCAGCGCGGTGCGAACTTTGCACAAAAACGTGGGTAGTAATACATGAGTAGTGGTTGTATAAACATGAGGAATTGACCTTTCTCGTTTATCCATTCATCATATGACGTCATAAACAACTACGCGACGTGTAGGGTGGCGTCATAATTATTACGTCATGAATAACTCGATTTAGTCCGTCTTAAACGCTTAATAGTCCGTCAGGTTGTACGAATTGTATGTATTTACTATTTAATACACATTCTGTAGAATATTGTGAAACTAATTTGACTGGGGGTTGTTGCTGCCATACAACTATCCAGGTAAGCTGTTAAATATTTTGAATCTAATTTGACTGGGTATTGTTGCTGCCTATGGCAGCAACAACCCCGAATCAAATTAGTTTCACTATATTCGACAGCATGTGTAGTAAGTAGTAAAGACACGCACGCACGCACGCACGCACTCACGCACGCACGCACGCACGCACGCACGCACGCACGCACGCACGCACGCACGCACGCACGCACGCACGCACGCACGCACGCACGCACGCACGCACGCACGCACGCACGCACGCACGCACGCACGCACGCACGCACGCACGCACACAACACCACACACACACACTCACACACACACACACACACACACACACACACATATATATATATATATGAGATAAGTAGATGTGATTTTATTCCCTCATAATTATCGATCGTGGTCAGTATCGTGGTCAGTAGCGTGGTCAGTAGCGTGGTCAGTATCGTGATCAGTAGCGTGGTCAGTAGCGTGGTCAGTGGCGTGGTCAGTAGCGTGGTCAGTAGCGTGGTCAGTATCGTGGTCATTATCGTGGTCAGTAGCGTGGTCAGTAGCGTGGTCAGTAGCGTGGTCAGTAGCGTGGTCAGTAGCGTGGTCAGTAGCGTGGTCAGTATCGTGGTCAGTATCGTGGTCAGTAGCGTGGTCAGTATCGTGATCAGTAGCGTGGTCAGTAGCGTGGTCAGTATCGTGGTCAGTAGCGTGGTCAGTAGCGTGGTCAGTAGCGTGGTCAGTAGCGTGGTCAGTATCGTGGTCAGTAGCGTGGTCAGTAGCGTGGTCAGTAGCGTGGTCAGTATCGTGGTCAGTAGCCTGGTCAGTAGCGTGGTCAGTAGCGTGGTCAGTAGCGTGGTCAGTAGCGTGGTCAGTAGCGTGGTCAGTAGCGTGGTCAGTAGCGTGGTCAGTAGCGTGGTCAGTATCGTGGTCAGTATCGCCATCATTGTCCAGGTTACTTAATCCCTCTTGTATCAACTTAACCCTTTAATGGTCAAACTGATCAAAAACTACTTTGCAGTGGTCTTCAGACTTATCTATTTGAAAGGCCTAGAGAAGAGTATTTTTGAATATTTGCCATTAGAATGACTGGCTCGGTAACCAAGCCAGTCAGTTTAGTGGTAAATTTCCAAAAATACTCTTCTCGCTGCCTACAGATAGACACCGGCTAAGTAAAAACGTGTTAATTGGTTTATTGACGATTGACATACAATTCTCGACTTCTCCTCCCGCGGACTAGGGCAGTTTATATACATGTATCTCGTAATAAAATAGCAGAACGGATATAAATATCCTATATATTTGTTATATCTGGTATCAGGCAGGCTACGGATGCTTCCATAAAACGTTACCAAGGAAACGACAGAAAACAATTACCACCAACCCAGCTACCCAGGAAGCTCAGGCAACAAGAGAAATGATGTCTTTATTAACATCCTATTGTTGCATCCATTCTTTTGTAATAGTTTCAGCGGGACCAAATACCGAATACAACTTGTTGACCATTTTAAAAATAAGACAACCAGTGAATTTATTTTCAAAATAGGCAGCAGCGTGCACTGCTAGGAAATATTAAATACCATTCGCGGAAGTAAATGTAGGTTCTTGCCGGACTGCATACCGTAATTAGTCTAACATTATTACGAAAAGGTCTCATAAGGGTTTCAACTCTGCACTTAACATAATGAAAATAACTCTAAATACATTGTCTTCTATCCCAATATAAGCTTACTTTCAATTTATAATCATACTATTCAGCCAAAAGATTTAAAAATTAGCAGCTAATACGGTATACATTTTCAACAACAATCCGGTTTTTTTTAAATTACGAAACGCAGCGATAAAAGTGGCATTTATATATAAAATCGATATTACCGTAATAACGCTATTGTGTCCCTGGCGGCCTTACTACGAGGGCGTTCTCTAGTCGCTGTGTGGATGTTGCGAGTCCTATAGAGCAGTAATCATCCACCAGAGCTTTACAACAGATGCCATTTTTTCGACGACTTAATACGGAGATGACACTTTGAAGATGATGGTGGCGGTGACGAGGACGTCTATAATGATGCGGCTTCTACAATATACAGTACAGCTTAGAAATATATTAACACGTTTCCAAAACAAAAATTTAGAACGGATTTTTATTATTTTGAACATAATTGGATTGGAAAATACTGTTTCAAAACCAATTTTATGTTCCAAATACTGAAAAGAACGTTTCTTGCTAACATGTTTGCGTTTTAGTTTTGGAAATAACCTATTATCTCTATGCTCTGTACTGTACGCGGTTGTTACTAGTAGTCAATTACTGGGACAGCCTTGATAGTGTGTTCGTGATTAAGCAGGCGTGGAGTTATTTAGAAGATAATACAGGGTACAGATATTCGATTGCCAAGTAAGAAAATCGGTTTATGTCATTGATAGTCGTCGTCGTCGTCGTCGTCGTCGTCGTCGCCCCCGCTACTGCTGGTGCTGGTGGTGCTGCTGCCAGCTGCTTTAGTTGTCATTAGTGTTGTCGTCGTCTTCGTTATCGTCGGCGTTGTCGTCGTCATCGTAATCGCCGCCGCCGTTGCTACACTGCTGTCACTGCCGCTTCTGTTGCTGCTGCTGCTGCGGCTGATGATGATGATGATGATGATGATGATGATGATGATGATGATAGGCCTACTATTGTTGAGGCTCCTGTTGTGGTTGTTGTTGTTATTGTCGTCGTCGTCGTCGTCGTCGCTGTCGTTGTCGTTGTTGTTGTTGTTATTGTTGTTGTTGTTGTTGTTGTTGTTGTTGTTGTTGTTGTTATAAGATTCCATAAGGGAGTAATTATAATTTTCAAAGTCAAATATCAATGTCTTTACATTTCTAAGAAGAAGTGCTATGCCGAGAATGGCCTTGCTGCCAAAGTGATTTGGCGCTCCAGATGTAAAATTTCATACGGATCGAAGCACGTTCGTAAACCGGGAGGCGGCTGCACTAGCGTCGTTATCGTCTCGGTCGGCTTCGTCGTGGTCGTCTTCGTCGCCGTTGTGGTCGTCGTTGTCGTTTCGGGTGTTATTATCGTGGACGTACCACGGGCCTCGGAGCCTGGCAAAGTTTCACGGTATCTAGACCCCGCACAGTAGGTAGGTATACGACGTCATTTGCGCGATAATCTAGTCGGTGTCGCCGGAGCGGTGATGAGTGTGGGAACCGGCAGCGACTATTCGATTCGTTGCGTTAGAATGGAGAAATCTGGTTTTAGCTATGCCCTGCCCATCTCTAGCTAAGCTCCACCCACACTTTGCCCGTGTTGTAATTGATCGATATCTTCACTCTCTGAATCTCAATTTCCAAAAAACAATAAAGATAAGCTGTTGACTATTTTGAAACTGATTTAGCTGGATGCTGTTGCTGCCTACGGCCTACGGAATGTCTATTAAATAGTAAAGCCAATTCATACAACGTGACAGGCTATTAAAGGTTTAAAACGGACTAAATCGAGTCATTCACAGCTTAATAGATTATGACGTCAGTGTACACGTGGTGTTGATGAGTATGCCGTCATAGGATTAATCGATAAACTGAATTCTTCTATTTTCTCCCAGGACTAGTGCTGTGAATGCTGACCAGTTTATCTATCCATCATATGACGTCATACTCTAGGTGATGTGTAGGATAACGTCATAATCAATTACAGCGTGAATGACTCAATTTCGTCCGTCTTAAGCGCTTAATAGTCCGTTAGGTTGTATGAATTTATATATCTTTACTGTTTAATAAACATGCTGTTGAATATTTTGAAACAAATTTGACGGGGTGCTGTTGCTCTCTATGGCAGCAACACCGCGCAGTCAAATTAGTTTCAAAATATTTAACAACTTAACTGCATACTTTTCTGGAAATGTATGGTCAGGGAGTTCAAGGATCGATCGATCCTAACACGAGCGAGGTGTGGGTGGATCTTAGCTAGAGATGGGCGGGGCATAGCTAAACAGGAAGGGTCTTTTGTGAAAGGTTTAGCCGGTACTATAATCGCGAACATTATTGGTGTGCACAGCTGGTTTGAACTGCTTAGAAGCTAAATACACGATTAATATCATGCTACGGTATGAACAGTAGTATTAGTTTCAAAATATTCAGCAGCTTACTTGTATAGTTTTCTGCAAATTGATAGTCAGGGATGTCAGGGTGCGATCGATACCAATAAGTGTGGGTGGAGCTTACTGCTAAAGATGCGCGAGGCATAGCTAAATCTGGAGTCCTCCTTTAATGAATAATGACAGCAAATAGAAAGTGGTGCGAGTTTGTTGTAATCGGGGCGGATCCAGACATCTGTGAAGGGGTGGCTAGTTGGGGGTTTCGTGAGTCCTCCGCCGAAAAAATTTGAAATCTAGATGCTCTCAGAATGCATCTCCCGCATTGATGGAGGTAAATATGATGAATAAACTGGAGATGACGACGCCCATTTTTTTCTGGAAAAGTTTCAATATAATTTAATTTATAATATAAGGAACATTTTCGGGATACAAGCAAAGAGGTGAACTAATGACCTGAGGTCCCGTCTTTGATGGTATTGTGACAATGTTCCTTGTAAAACATGATTCTATAAGGTGAAATATGGCGCTGTCATTAAACCAACGGTGATTGGCTTAACACTTGAACGAAAAAATAAACATTATTGAAGAATGTATTAAAATGAATTACAGGTTTCAAATTCATAGACATAACTGATTCCACGATTCGACACTGGAATGAAGTGAACTTACGCTAGTTATGTCATCAATGTTCTGAACATTGCTAAAATAACTAGGGTAAGATCGCTTAATAATTAAGAACTGGTGAACTTTTCTACAAATATGTTATGCAGCTCAAGACGTCTAGAGTGTTTCCTTGCAAGCCTATCTACAATGCCATTGTAAATAATATCCATAGAATAGTGTGTGTCTGTGTGTGTGTGTGTGTGTGTGTGTGTGTGTGTGTGTGTGTGTGTGTGTGTGTGTGTGTGTGTGTGTGTGTGTGTGTGTGTGTGGGTGGGTGGGTGGGTGGGTGGGTGGGTGCGTGGGTGGGTGGGTGGGTGGGTGGTGTGTGTGTGTGTGTGTGTGTGTGTGTGTGTGTGTGTGTGGAGTAAAGCCAGTCCATTCATTCTTAGATGTTAGATCGCTCACATTCGCAAGATGTAACCCCAATGGTGCACATGATTCTTAGAATTTTATGGATAGTTGGATACTCCATATTATTACAGAAAATCAATGCGGTAGATGCTGTGGCAGGACTCTCTGTTTCCATGACATCCTTCCAAAAATTCTTCCAGAGATCAATTTCTGCGTTAACAACTACAAGCCGAGACAAGTCTAACTCTTCATAAAATGACAAGAAATCTGATACCAATTTATTTACATCAACTGATTTGTCAAGCATATTTGGCACGAGATACATGCACTTAACAACCTTATTGTACTGAATCGTCCGTGCAGTTGTGCAATTATGTCATCCAGATCAGGAATTGCAGCAGTTCGTCTGTAGTAATCATCCGCTGTATCTGCTGGTGTATTAGCACGCTTCGTTTGTCTGACGCGGCGCCGAGGAATGCACGGTTCAATGCCATTCTTACCAGCAAGTGTGTTAGCTTCTGTGAACCAGTCATTAAAGCGACTTTCAATATCTTCTCTGACAGAAGAGATTGTTCTGAACATTTGTGTATGCCCTTATGATGGCAGCTGTACGACACACACTGATACATTTGGTTTAAGCCAAACAGTTCCTAACAATAACCATTGTGATGATAAATTGGTAACTAGTAACCGCATTGATATAAGATGTTGCATCAGATGACGTGACCCTATTAAATCCATTGGTTGTGCTCATTTCCTCCATAGAAGCAACTATTGCAGGATGTAGTGCAGTGAGTGTTTCCAATGCATCCGTGCCTCTATTTCAATTTCGCAAATTAAAAAATTATATTAATTTACATGAAATGGAATCATCATATGTTAAGATTTATTTCGTTTCATTACATATAGACTCATAGTTTACGCCTCTAAGAGTGTATAATCTAAACAATTTATTTTCAGAAATTTTACTGTGAATATGCACCTTTAACGGACAGACACACCTACATAACGATATAATAACCAAGTAAAATATCTGAGGACCAGGGCTAAAATTGACTGTAAACTTATATGAATAATGGATTGGTCATATCCACGTGCACCTCCAGAGACGACCTCCGCTTCGCACGCGCGCACTCTTTATTATTAGATCCGGTCTATATTAATTAACCATGCGAATCAGATGCAATAAGTTATTTACACTTTAATAAATATTATGTTTAATATTTTGAAAGTGGTTTGACTGAGAGCTGTTGCTCACTATACTAGGATCATGTTCCTGTCAAATTAGTCACGCGATATTCACCAGTTGTTTTAAACTTGATATGTGCGTGACTTCGCCCGGTCATTGGGTTAATATAATCGCATACACATAATCAACCCCCCCCCCTCCCCCCATCCACCCCACCCCGAACATTTCGTGTATAAATTAATAATTAGGATATTATTAATAATGTAATCAGCGTAGTGACAGAGACCTCACCCGCTTTATTAGTTGCTGATGCGAGTCGCTGGATCACCAAATAATAGCTTCGGCAGGATGATATAATAACCATAATGTTGAACACCATAGTTGTTATCATAAACGTCGTCGTCGTCGTCGTTGTCGACTATATTTGGTTGGGCAGCAACAGCGCACAGTCAAATTGGTTTCAGAATATTTAACAGCATGTTTATTAAATAGCAAAGACATGTAATTCGTACAAGGTGTTGGGATATTAAGCTTTTAAGACGGCCTAAATCTAGTTAGTTATTCCTGCTTTAAGTGATTATGACGTCATCCTATACATCACGTAGTTAATTATGGCGTTATATGATGGATAGATAAACTGGAAAGATCCATTATTAATTGATTCACCTGATTGCCCAGTAACCACGCAGGCTGTGCAAATCAGAAAGATTGTGTATATTTTATCATTTATCGATTCTCAATGGATGCGATGCCAGAGCTTATCCGAATATCAGTTTGCGTAAATTCCTCGTAAATTCCTCGGATGAACGATTTAAATGGAAAACTTAGCGACTATTAATGTCACTTTGACAGAAACCACCTAATGGATGGCATTAGCTCAATACTCTGTCATAAACCATGATTTATCATACTCTGTGAAATATCTAATCCTCGAGGCAACCCCCTTCTCACACACCCTCCCGCGCTTCTTCCACATCTATACTACAGGCCCTTCCTTCCCACCAACTCCACCGGGCTCATCCATGTATCTCTCGCTTCCTCGATCCACATATCTCTCCGTCAATCCGTCACTCCAACAATTCCCAGTGGTTCTCCATTTTTCAGACTCTCTCATAATAAGGCAGCTTATCACACATTTGTTTCAAAGAAATCGTTGCAGAGTTGGAGAAATTACGCACCAAATTTGGCACACATGACCCATAGGGCATACTTATTGGATTCAGAAGGAGTGTCGCGTAATCGGGTGGCCAGATGACCTTCAAAATCTATGTCATCGTCACGATTCATAAAACAATAAATATCTCATTTAATTATGGCGCCGGCATACTCTAATCGTTTATTTCCACAGATATGTATAATATTCAGCACAAGATATACGATGATATATGACTAGAAGGGCAAATCAAACAACCCCCCCCCCCCCCGATAGCGCAGCTTACTGGGCCGATGCTGGGCCGGTATCGTGCCGATACTTTCAGTAGCGGACCAATACTTTCAATATCGGACCAGTATCAGCCCAGCATCAGCCCACCTAGCTGCGTTATCAGGGACTCTTTTCCAGAGAGGTATACAACTGTTACAGCCGTGAGTAGTCTAACTCTTAACCTGCTTGTTGTACCACTATTAGATTTCAAGAAGGTGTGGGTGGTACGCTTGAAGAAACAACAGCCGTTGAAAAGGCCTGGCGTCAGAACTCCTAGAAAAGCTTAAACAAAACAAGGTTAAGCAAATTGCCTGGACCGCATACCATGCATCCAATCAGCCAGAACCAGCTGATCCACCAGCTGTGAGTAATTTACTCACATTCTTTTATGAGAAGTCTGCATCACATGCCATGACTGAGCATGGTATGGATACCCAAACGGATATTACTGCCTACCTAATTGCTGGACGGATACATACCAATATTTGATCAACCTATCTTTACGCTTACCAAGTACATCCAAATGAAATCTGGCTGGGTCTTTATGGAGGGAAAAGGCACATAGTAATGTTCGGAGGACTGCACATCAATATGGATCTTTTGAATACAATTGGTGATTCTCTGGAAGCGTCCGGTTGGAGGACATAACATGAAGTTAATTTTGCCACAATTCTTTCTGAAGGTATATCATCTTACCAGGACAAGGCACGCCCAGTAGGTGACAGCATTAGCTGTGTAAGGCTTCAGAATGATGAATGGCTGGGGATGATCAGATAGCATTTGAAACGTAATGACAACTATAATCCAACATGGGCACAACCTTCCAATACTGGGGCATTGTTCATAAGTTAGGGTTCCTGCTTATGAGTTTAATGAGATCACAACAGACTGCTCCAGCTGACCTGTATATTAAATCACTAAAGGCTCAAGCTCTGTTGTATTTTCCACTAGATCATTCAAATTATGCACGGTGAATACTGATACACATATCGGACATGAGAGCACAACCATGCAAAGTTATAGATGACCTAAACGGTTCCTGGGTCATTCAAAAGACACAACGTAAGTCTCGTGTATGCCAGTAGATCAGACGCATGAACAAAACAAAATTATTATGAACACATCTGGTGAAGCTAATGGACTAACGGAGAATCCAGTAGCCTTTCGACAGAAGTTGAGTTGTGGGCCAAAGCAAGCGAGGGTAATGACTGATTTCGAGAGGAAGTTCATGTACGACGACATGGAGGCAGTAGATCATCATGGGAAAGTCCTGTCAACCCATAAAATGTTCAAAACACAGGTGCTCAGTCTTTGTGAGGCCATAGGAAAATGGGCAACACATTCCTTGCTTACTGTCCTGAACGCATGGCTCCGGATACTCGCAACTGTGTAAATGGTAACATATGGCATATAAATAAGAAAAAAAGTAAATGATGCCATCATTGGCATAGTAGTCTCAATCCATGAACCAATCAGGAACTCTCTGCCCCTCTTTAATCATATTCATGCATCGCCATCTGGAAAGGCAATGCCAAAGATGGAGGGGTGTAAAAGTGGCTGTAATTGCTTCAGCCACCAATATACTGTAAGCATGTTCTGAGATAGTGATCCTGATGAGTTTCTGTTACATGAGAACCAGCCGTGGCCTGTTGGCCACCATTCTTTCTAGAGCAAGGTAAAATTCGCCTGCCAGCAAACACGTCTGATCTACTGACCTTCCTACATACCTAATCACAGCATGAACCCCCAGCGCCCTGCCATGCTATTATATACGACGGTGATGTTATAGTCCATCTTCTCCCAATTTGTCAGGTGTCGGCCTTTGATAAGTACTGTGAAAAGGTCTTCATAACATGAATTAGAAAGCAGATAGACAATAGTGACCCGATCGTCATTGCTTGGGACAGATATGTGCCAGACAGCCTGAAGGGGTAAATTAGAGAAATGATATGTAAGCGAACAAAAACCAAGGTTTGAGGTCAATCCAAGCTACCTTTCAAATTCAAAGATTGTTTAAACGATTCAAAAAACAAAGAATAGCTCTTCAAACTCCTAGCTGAGGAGACAGCTCTTCACATGTTTCCATCATAAAATGTAATCAGCACCAAAAGGGAGAATCTGTTGTTTCAATTGGCGCCGAACACCCATGGGGCCTTGCAATCATGAGGAGGCTGATTCAAAGATAAGTATTGTAGACATGGCTGGCAGGGATGTCATCATCATACTCGTCCGCATTTTCATCAGTCTTAAAGCAAATAACCCTGAGGATGAGCTGTGAGTTGCATTTGGGTCTGACAAATGATTTTAATACTACAACACCAACAGCATCTGCAGGAAGCTTGGTGATTTGAAGTGCCTGAGCTTTATCAGTTTTTCGCTGTATAACTGGATGTGATACTACCTTACAGTTCTTTGGAAATGTGCAGAAGACACAATGTTAAGCATGGAAGTCGCATCCAAGAATCACTGATTAAGTTTGCCACATGACCGACAATGTATTTAAAGTCTTGGAATTGTAAATGGCAAGGTTTGCATCGTTTAAACGATTCGTATGTCACGATGTGTGTTTTGGAGGACTATACCAGCAACCACGGCAACGTAAAACACTTGAGCCACGAGATCCTTTACAAATCGACTCAAGAAATGGACATCCTTCCTCCTACCCAGGCTGAGTTACTGCAGCATGTTAACAGATCACAGTATGAGGCAAGCATATGGACTGCTTGTCTTCAGTGGAACCAAATCAGCCTAGTCATCGGCCTAGTCCGGAGCGTCTTGTGAGACATGAATAATGTTATCAGTGTATAACTTGCAAAACGTGATACATGGGAGAGTATGATCGTGTGAGTGATCGGTTGTAGCCACAAATCATTATGGGTGCTTCAATCGAGTAGATAACAATTAACGTTAGTCAAATACATGAAAAACACTGTTTTAAACATGTGAATTTACCTACATTATGAAAGTAATCAGGAACCCCGATTTAGTTGCATCCCTTCTAAATGCAACAGGCACACCTTAAGGTTCATGTATGCAAATTTGGTAGCAATTCTTCCACTAAGAAGCCTCACTATCACCCGTCTCCATATGCTCACCCCTCTTTCTCTCCACTCACCACGTGGATTTCATATTGATCATATGACGTCATAATCAACTACGTGATCTGTAAGATGACGTCACAATCATGACGCCATGAATGCCTCGATATAGTCAGTCCTAAACGATTAATAGTGTGACACGTACGTACCTTTCCACAGTATCCATTCATCATGTGACCAAGTATGACGTCATAATCAGTTCAGCGCGTGGCCATCCATCCAGACATGTTGCCACCAACATCTGCGTGGTGAGATACTACAGCCTCCGAGGGTTCCATCAGATCCAACGGTGAAAGGGGAATAACTTGGAAGGCAGGGAATGGAGTTATCAGTATATCAAACTTGGCAGCTTTTGTGATTCCAGGCAGTCTATGGGATGTCTCTCAATCCTGCTATCAGTGTTGTTCCTCGACGCGGGACATTTTCTATTAGGCGGGTATCTTTTTGTACAGAGGGGGCCATGCAGCATTCCCATATCCTAGATCTAATCTCACTAGGCTGTGTACAGCAGCACACGCGTGTTGATCTCAAGGCAGACACATATCAGCGTATCTACCAAGGATCGTGTTGGCTTTGTTGACTGCTGCCTCCACGTGTTGGCTGAATGTTAGACTATCGTCAACTGAACGCCCAGGCCCCTTTCATATGTGGTGTCTTATAGAGTGAGCTCCTGACTGTTCTCTGACATGGTATACATCGACTTCATATTTGATCTACCCAAGTGCACTACTTTGTATTTGGACGTATTAAATCGCATTTGCCAGGTATCTGCCCATTCGTGTAGGCTGTTGAGATCTGAGTGGAGCTGGTTGTGATCTTCTAGTGTAGCGATTCGTGAAAATCCCTTTCGTCGGCGAGCACTGGCAGTGAATGTAGAAATGGTTTGCATACTTCGAGATTCAGGGTCAACTGTTGGGTTGTGGCATCATAGAGTGACCATGCGGTGCAGAACAGCAGAAGACATCATAGTTCGGTAGATTAGTGGCATATTTCTATCTACTCATAATACATTTATGTAGTCTAAAATGAACCCTTCTTGGGATATATGCCGTATTATACTGGATTGGCTGACATCTTGGCAGCCATCTTGAATTCAGCATGTTCCACTCAAAAGACTTCACTAGATTTTTCATATTTCACCTAATGGACTCTACTGAACAGATTCTAGGTGGTTTCATATCTGTTGCAATTAGTGATAGGGTTTTTATCAAATTTGTGTTATCTGGTTTTTAAAGGATTAAATGAGTATGACCTATCACTGTTGCTATACGTCTGTATTAATTCAGAACTGTCTTTTAGAAACATAGGCTCTATTTTCCGGGTGTCCATGCGATTGTATTTCCATAAGATACCCCAATAATGCATGTTACCGGGTCGGTAATGAACAAACACCTGACAATTTGCCAATACACGGCCCACTAACCTGCATTGTAGGCTATCGAATGACGGCCTATCTCAGAGGACCGCCATCGTGTGAGCTACTGTAACTACTTCCATTCCCATATGGCGACTGATTTGATTAATGAAACATCTGTGTATTTAGTGACGATTTCTGGTTATTGGTCGGTCACCGCTGGAAACCTGGTTTTAGTGCAGAAAATCAATCGTTGACAAGAATGCTACAATTAATCATGATCGTCCATATATCGTCACAGGATTCTGTTCGCTCGAGGCGTACATTTTCTCATTTCCGTTACACCATCTAAGTCAAGGGGAGCTGTGTCAAGGACTGCGGGGCGCACATATTTTAACCGGAGTAAATTTGTATGGTGTATTAATCTGTTAAACACACAACGTGCGCTGGTGGTTGTGGTGGTACTGGTGGTGGTGGTGGTGGTGATGGTGGTGATGGTGGTGATGGTGTTGGTTGTGGTGTTGTTGTTATTGGCGGTTAGGGTGTGTGCGGCGGCGGCATAGGCGATGGTGGCGGTGGTTCGACTGCTGCTTGTGGCGGCGGCTGCAGCAATGGTGGTGATATTGTCGGTTTGTCGATTGAGGTTGTATTGGGTATTGTAGTCGTCGTGGTTGTGGCAGAGGTGTGGTGGCAGCGGCGGTGTCGGAGGCGGGTGGAGGGGTGTGTGGTTGTGGGGGCGGTGGATGATGTGGCTGTGGTGATACTGATGCGGGTGGTGGTGGTGGCCGTGGTTGTGGTGGTGTTTGTGGTAGTGACGGCGCTGCTAGTGGTGGTGGCAGTGCCTGCGGGGGTGGCGTTGTGGTGATGACGGTGGGGTTGCTGATGGTGGAGGTGGTCGTATTTGCCGATGATGCGGCGGGGGTGAGGGCGGCGGTGGCGGTGGAAGTGGGTGTGGTGGCGGTGGTGGGATGTTATGGTGGTGCTGCTGATGGTGTTGTTGTTGTTGCTGGCGGTGGTGTTGGTGATCGTGGTGGCGGTTGGTGGGTCTGTGTGGTGGTGGGGTGGTGGTGGTGGCGGTGGCGGTGGCGGTGACGGTGACGGCGGAAGTAGTGATGCTATTGGCCGTTGAGTTTGTTTGTATTGGGTATTGTATTTGTAGTGGTGAGGCCGGTGGGTTGTAGTGGTGGTGGCGGCGGCAAAGGAGACGGCGGCGACTGCAGTGATGCTGCTGCTGGTGATGGTGGTGGAAGTCGTGGTTGTGGTGGTGCTGGTAGTAGTTTCGGCAGCGGCTGTGATGGTGGTGGCGGTTATGGTGTTGGCATTGGATTTACTGGTAGTTGGGTGGTGGTAAGATGGGGGCGGGGGCGGCCGTAGCGGTCGTCAAACATTAAGATATGTGTTAGCGTTCTAATGTGATAATCGGAAATTTCCGCCAGGTTCCAAAGAGGCTACCTTACCATAGCCTATTTATAAATCAATTGATCAATCAGTAAACATTCCTGCAATTCTTGGTCTGGTGAGTCAATATGCCGGTATACCATACATTAAGGAATATCGATCAGCAATGGATTTCCGTACTCATGTGTTGATTAATTAGTCGTTTTCGTCCTTGCAATCCGATCACCCATCAAGTTAGCTTTCTATCCATTCACAAATGCATTGACTAGGATAATTGACTACATGGCGCCTTTCGTCACTCACTCAATGCACCTTTCCAGTTTTAGCTCTGCCCCAAGCATATTTATCTAAGCTCCACCCACAACTCGCTCGTATTGGAATCAGTCGATATCTGAACTCCCTGACATTCAATTTACAGAAAACTAACGGGTAAGCTGTTGAATATTCTGAAACTAACTGGAATGAGTGCTGTTGCTGCCTGAAAATTAGTTTCAAAATATTCAACACGATATTTATTAAATGGCAAAGACATACAATTCGTACAACGTGTCAGACTATTAAGTGTTAAATACGGACTATATCAAGTCAGTTATGACGTCATGATTATGACGCCATCCTATACGTCACATAGTTGATTATGACGTCATATGATAGATGGATAAACTTGGAAAGGTCCATCGGTTGATTTGTTGGCCCGCTGTCGTTGAAGATCCTTTCTTGCAACGACATGTAATAAACTCGAAAGAAACGTCGTGTACGAAGGTGACCAAAAGTTTTCCGGCCTAACTATGGAAAGATGTGCGTATCAACATGTGTTGGCCATCATTTCTTTCCATAGGCTAATCTCCCTTCAGTTCAATACTCTTTGCCAACCGTTTCTTCAGCATTGCTAAGCCCTCGTAAAACCAGTCTTTGTCGCACATCCCGAAAAACTCTTTCATTGCACTGCACCAATCAGCTCTTCATCTGTTTCGGATTTCTTGGGAAACAGGTAAGTATCTGAGGGGTGTGAGATCAGGTGAATAAGCATGGCGTGGCAGCATACGAAGCTTGCGAAGAATGAGCTGAGACATTGTCCTGGAGTAAGTCATACACCTCTTCAATATTTCCCGCGATGTTTCTTGGTAATGGAGGATGTTAGTTTATCCACCCATCCATCATATGACGTCATAATCAACTACGTAAGGTGTAGGATGATATCATAATCAATTACGTCATGAATGACGTAGATAAGTTCGTCACGAACGCTTAATTGATGACGGACTAAGCGTTGTGGTTTTTACTATCCAATATTTTGAAACTAATTTGACTGGGTGCTGTGGTGCAGCCATAGGCAGCAACAGCACCCAGTCAAATTAGTTTCAAAATATTCAAAACTTACCTGTATAGTTTTCTGGACATTGATAGTCATGGATATCAGGGATCTAGCAAAATGTGGGTGGAGCTTAGCTAGAGATCAGTGGGGCGTTGTTAAAACTGGATTCCCCCATTCCGGACAGCGGGTTCAGCATTATAGCTACAGCTATAGACCTGGAAATTATTTTTCACGATTTACTACTAATATATATATACATACTTAAAAAAAATTTTTGGTTAAATTTAATAGGTAACTATGGAATCTGATACTGATAACGCGGATGATTGCCTTACTAGCCACACCTCAGACGTGAGGATAGAAATTACAGCCGCGTCACCAGTGAAATGGGAGGATTTTGAAGAAGATTGTGAAGTGGGCGAGGATGACGATGATGAGGAAAGCGGACTAGACGATGATGTCGATTACGACGATGACGATAACGTCGGTGTTCAAATATATACAAACCTTTCTAAAGATTTTGTAATTGAAAAGGAAACCACAGACAATGTTACAAATGGAAATAATTGTTGTCATGGTGATGGAGATTTGGATACATCGCACGTTCAAAATGAATTTACGGATATAAATTGTGAGGTGCTAGATAAGAGAGGGGTGAAGGAAATAGCAAAAGAGGTTGGCGATAAGCAATGTGCTGTGGTTATTAAACCTGTAGAATCTGACAGTGGAAGGTCCGCTTCTGATTACGCAATCAACTATAGTGTGACCTCAAAACACGACGACAGCACTAATTCCAAACAGCGTAACAAGGACATTACCAAAGATGACGATCCGGAAGTTGCGTGTGCCTTGCTAGAGGAAACAGAATCCAAATCAAAACACTCAGCTGTGCGCAAGAAACTCGCCGATTTACCGCCTAAAATATCTAAGAAACCATCTGAAAATATCGCCATGGATAAAACCAAGAATCAAAGATCGCGTGCACAAAAAGCGCTACCCGTGAAAATAGACGACGATCCAGAGGTATCAACCGCGTTCGAGCCGGAAGACGACCTTATTACAATTGTGCGCAGTCGTGAAGAACGCGATCACGACACGCCATCAGATGATGATGATGACGATTCACCTGAGACGGAAATCGGAAGTGTTGCCGGAAGGAACTCTAATAAACCGCCTAATTATATGGTCCTTGCCATTCTTGTGACGATCTTCTGTAATTGTCCAATGGGTTCGATTGCCAGTCTCTTCTCGCACCTGTCTAACAAGGCATACGAGGAGGGTGATGTTAATAACGCGATGATAAAAGGAAGAATAGCGAAATGGCTAAGCGTCCTGGGCGTGGTCGTCACTGTTATTCTAGGCGCAATTCTAGCTGTTTATTTCCTCGTGATCGTTAAAAACATCGTGACGTCAATAGACGATATAAATCGCAGATGACCTCGATTAGGTTCGACAACCCGATTAGCCGATGTTTGAAGAAGGTCAATACGTAGGATTCGCTATCAACTAACCTTTTTGTGTCAGTGCAGATAAGCGCATGCCGTCATCGTCTGCTATTTTCTATGAATACTTTTCTATGAATACTAATAAGGCCAACGGAGAGGTCCGATCTGTCACTCAATTATCATATATCATAGTAAATTACGACATTTGGGCTGACGTCACAATCATCATTCGCAGAATATATTCTGTAATGAAGCTAGATATACTAGGCAAGTGTACGAAGTGTGTGTCTTTGATGGATTTACTATTTAATACACATTCTGTTGAATATTTTGAATCTAATTTGACTGGACGCTTTTGCTGCCATTCAAAAACTTACCTGTGGAATCTGACAGTGGTAGGTATTCCTGTATACTTCTGAGAATATAGACCAACACCTGCGAGACGTGGGCGGAGCTTAGGTAGAAATGAGCGTGGCATAGATAGAAATGGATCCCTCCATTTTGAGTAGGTTAGAAAACATTATGACGTCATCAATCACGTGTAGTCTAGTAGGATGGAAACTACCTATCGTCAGTGATAACGTTTGCTTTGCAGGGCGAAATTCAGTGTGACGTCATCCGTTATCGGCCAGTCGCCTTTTTCTGAGTGAAGTGATTAATGGGACGATGGAGAACGAGGATACAACACAAGAACGCATGGTCTCGCACATTTTCCTATGGTTCTCTCTGTATCCGTCACGCAGTAGTACCGAGAGTCGCGTGGCCGGTCTGAATGGGTCAATACAATACAATACGAGATATCAATGGACCTTTCTAGTTTTAGCTATGCACCGCCCATCTCTAGTTACGCTCCACCCACACTCTCGCTCGTGTGGGGATCGATCGTTGCCCGAACGCCCTAACTATCACTTTCGAGAAAACTATACAGGTAAGATGTTGAATAATTTGAAACAAATTTGACTGGGTGTTGTTGCTGCATATGGCAGCAACAGCGCCCTGTCAAATTAGTTTCAAAATATTCGACCGAATGTTTATTAAATAGTAAAGACATACAATTCGTGCAACGTGTCGGACTATTAAGCGTGTAAGACAGACTAAATCGAGTCATTTGTGCTGTAATTAGATATGACGTCATCATCCACGCCAAGCAGTTGATTATGACGTCATATAATAGATGGATAAACTGGAAAGGTCCATGGTTATTGTGATGAGCATCGCGGTGAAGTTCGCCAAAACAAAGTTGAAATTTTCTTTTTTTCATAGTTAACATATGATCCACCACTTGGCGACAAATAGGCCATAAATTAATAGACGTTTACACGAGTGTTGGGTCGAAATATCAGAATGGAGATATCGGCCTAACATAGGCCTGACTGTTTAGCCCCTGCCGTGTCAACAGCGCCCCAAAATGCAAAAAAAATACTATTTATATCAATTAAGCATTTTAATGGTCAACACTTTTCAAGAAATCTTAATATTAGAAGACAATTTTATTGTAAATTTACCTCTGAATTTATTTACCGGTTTGACCATTAAAGGAGTGATCGTAGTGAAAATTCAAGCTTTGGTCAAGAGAAGTGTATTTTGAAAATTTACCACTGGAATGACTGGCTCGGTTAATTTTCAAAAATACTCCTCTTTTGACCTGCCAATAGACACGCCTCAAGACCACTGCAGAGTTGTTTTGGTCAGTTTGACCATTAAAAGGTTACGTTGACAGAAGAGGGCTAATGGGATGCGAACCAGAACGTGACACGCGTGTTATAATCAAGTTAACGCGTTGGAACCTGAATTACCAGAATCCAAATTTTAAGTATCTACACAGGTAAGCTGTTGGATATTTTGAAAATAATTCGACTTGCGAATGTTGCTATTTAGTCAAATTAGATCAAAATATTCAACTGACTGTTTAGTAAATTTTTAATTAATCAATACACTCTTGTGACGGATTATTTCTATCTCAGTGACGAACTTACCTCATTTGGATTGTGACGTCAGCTAACGAGTGACGTATTTGATTATGACATCAGACACTTGAGTGGCAGATCGCATCCCCTCGCATGTCTAACAAAGATGGTCGCTAAACATTATTTCACATTTTAACGCGATGCTGCTCTTGAAAACGAATTAGGCGCAACACACCAATACAATGTTGCATCAGCATTCCCACAAAACGTCACAACAAATCCATTGTATTGGAAAGCATTGTAACAATGTCTTCTAATCCAATTATATTCCAAATATTCAACAGAACATTTTTTACACCGTGTTCAAAATTGTCCTAGTAACTGACATGTTTTTGTTTTAGTATTGGAATCGGGATAGTCAGGAAAATTAATTGAAATGCTTCCATTTTAGAGACATTCTGTCTCACGCAGTCTCCTATATCGACTGAGATTTATGGAAGCCCTGTTAGTCAGGTAATATTGATAATTTCCACGGAAGTTGTTGAGACTATTTTTCGGTAGTTATCGGTAGTCACGAAAACTGGTACCTCATAGTAAAAACTAAGTTTTTCCCGACTTTATCCCACTAAGAATGTTACTAAGAAAATGTGTTTTATTCAATAAAGACCGCGGATTTTGATAGAATGTCTAGATTTCATTACTTTGGTACGGTTACAGCATCCGTCCATGTATGGGTCTGAATGATACACGTTATAAGCTGTCACGAGAGCTATTATTAAGGTTATTTTATGTGCGAAAACTGCTTAACACTTCGAACTCTAAACATCACGCACCAAATACAATTTACGATTTAATACTTATTCTGTAGACTATTTTGAAACTCATAGGGCCTACCTATGGCAGCACTATTTGTCCTGCCAAATTAGTTTCAACATAGTCAATACCCTACCTCTATTGTTAACATAAAATTGCGAATCTGAGATTGCATGAATTAGTGGGTAAAATCACTAATGGTTGCCTTACAGATACGGTATTTAGCTCCTACTTGCGTATATGTAGGTGTCGTATTAGAAGTTATTATTTCGAATCCATTACATTTTGATCAGATACATAGTTGATAAACACAAATAACACAAACGACCGTCGACAGAGTAAAATAAACTGTTATTATGTCATTAAACGGTAAAAGAAAAATTCGTTTCTTCCAATGCCGTCAAGGCTACATGTACAATTTTCTCTAATGTGGCAATGTTCCAACAACCGTAGGCGAGCGACTACACACACATATATCTGAAAGCCGTATCCATATATATATTGTAAATCATTACATTTAAGCACTAGAAAAGCTAAAGCATGGTGTTCTACAAGGACCGGTTCTAGGTCTGCTTCCTTTCACAGTATATTATGCATATACCACACACTATGCGGAATGGAGAAATCATGTTTTAGCAATGCCCCACGCGTCTCTAGCTAAACACCACCCATGCTTTGGCCGTGTTGGGATCACGACTCGAAACTTAACATGGAGAGCCACGTAACTACCATCTGATGTACAGCTTACTTACAGCTAAATCACCCTTCCCTTATTAAGAATGCACATACAGAGGATGCGACCAAGTTACTAATCATTGCAGAGGTGGGTGTAGCTATGCTATAGCTGTGGTAATGATCGTCTCTTCGGCATATCTCACAAGACTATGAACACATGACAACAAGTTTATAATTCAGCATCACGCATCATGACTCCGAATACCAGAATATAACACCTGTATTATATTTGGCACTCAGATGAAGAATTACATATACATCCATCCCAATTTCAAGGCAACTACATAGGTAAGCTATTGAATATTTTGAAACTAATTTAAGTGGGTACTGTTTCAGCAGCAGCGCCGTGGTAAAGTAGTTTCAAAATAATTAACATAATGTTTATTAGATGGTAAAACTATCACCGACATACAATTCGTACACTTGACACGGAGTTAGATTAGTCATAATGATTGTGACGTCAGCTAAATAGTGACGTAATGGATTATGACGCCATATACTTGAGTGACAGATCGAACGCTTTCATTACATCTTTTACTTTTCCATGTAAAGGCAGCCACGAACAGGGCGTAGATTTTGTCTGAATAAGTGATGGGGTGGGGAGAATGATCTCACCAGACGGGGGTGGGGGTGGTGTGGGGTGGGGGTGGGGGGGGGGGGGGTGGGGGGTGGGTGTCGTCCCATAGAATATTTTGAAATCTGGATGCTCTCAGATGGCATATACTGCATTTCTGGAGCAGTTAAATTGTTAAAATCTTTACCTATTTTCCTTTTTTTTACTTTTTCTACAAAATATGTATTTGTTTTTATTTTTATGGCAACAGCAGTGACATTTTCAGCAGCGCGTGCGCGTGCGCGCGCGTGTGTGTGCGCGTGCGCGCGTGTGTGTGCGCGTGCGCGCGTGTGTGTGCGCGTGCGTGCGTGTGAGCGTGCGTGCGTGCGTGCGTGCGTGCGCGCCTGCGTGCGTGCGTACGTGCGTGCGTGCGTGCGCGCGTGTGTGCGTGTGTTGACTCACCCACCCCAAAAAACCCAGCCTACGGGCCTGTTGGTTGTTGGTGTCCTCATCTCACTGACGAATAAATCCAAGGGTCTTACCCAGGAAATCCTCTCTCTCCCTCTCTCTCTCTCCCTCCCTCTCTCTCTCTCTCTCTCTCTCTCTCTCTCTCTCTCTCTCGCACGCAAGCACACACACACACGCCCACCACCGTCGCCACAGTCATAGCAGCATCCTGTGAGCGGTAGTTACAGACGAGTTGGTGGTACCAATACAAGGCTAAAGTCCTTTGGACAACAGATAGTTCGCCCAGGCTGAGCGCACAGTGTGGAGTTATTGCTGCCAAAGAATTGCAGAATCGTTGTGTATTTGTCTAGAAAAAATTATAAATACAAGTAATTATTTGGAACAGAAATTTATTAGATATGTCCCTACATTAATTAAATTTAATTTAAACACATTTTAGTGGCTTTTTAAAAACTTTAAATGTATAGTATAATTTTCTTATAGTTGTATTATGGCTAGCATGCATTCTAGAACAAAATGTGTTAATTTAGGTTGTATACCTTGTACTCATGTTATGAAGTTATAATTCGGAATCAGAATATTTATATTTTTACTTGCTGTGAAGTATGTTTCAATGATCTCTAGATCTATGTGTGTGTTCAACCACTATGTACGCTTTAGTACACTTATTTGTATTAAATGTGTTACAAGCGTATATAAATTATAATTACTACATTTAATTCCCCTTAGTAATGTCACATGACCATATGCTGTTATTTGATTGGTTAAGATCAGTGATGTTTGATCTGGTATTTTCCTCACGCGAGGACAATACCACACTTTACCACACACATACCCCCACCCCCCACCCCCCACCACACCCCACCCCGCGCGAACATCGCGTTTTAGTCGTAATGCGGAGATTAATTATGACGTAACAATAGCCAATAACGAAAGTCATGACGTCATAAGTGTTGCCGTACTCGGAAAATTGCTCCATATGTGGTGAAAATTGCCAATTCGCTCTCTCTCTCTCTCTCTCTCTCTCTCTCTCCAGCCCTACGCTCAGGAAATATAAAATGTATTTCCCTCGCTGCACTCGGGAAATACAACGTTTGCGCGTTAGGTACCACCGCCAAAGCACTGGTGTAACTAATTGTATTTAACAGGTTTGGCTTTTAACCACCTCAGTCTCCCTCACTACTATGTGACGGACATTTGACCAAGCACTGACCCGTTGAAAAATGTAATCGGCATCAACAGTCAGCTTAGTACTACCTTGAATAAGTCAATAGCTGCGCAACATCCGATACATGCATACAGTGCAGCTCATAAATAGTGTAACATGTCTCCGAAATAGTAAAATGTTAGTTAATAAGAAATGTCTGTTAAATATTATGAGCATAATTGGCTTGGAAGTCATCGCCCACCCCACCCACCAATTGACGAAACTATATTTTTCTAACAGCGTTCGATGTTCTCTTTAAGATTATGTATGTTAACATGTGATAAACTGGGACTCAATATGGTTTTTAATGGGTTATATTAGAGTTAATACCCGCAGTGAAGCAGACCATATTAAGAGGTTGGGATATAAAAATTGACATATCTGTTGATAGAATCAAAGTGTTGCTTATAATATCGTCAACGATTGCATATGGGTTATATTCAAATCAGTTTCCCAATGGGGGTCGGCAGAGGTCAAAAGGTCACAAATCTTCGCCGCAGCTTAAAATCTAGGACATCGAAAGCTGTTAGAAAAACATAGTTTCGTCAATTAGTGGGGTTGGGGGTATCTAGGTGGACCCCTTAAGCCCGCGGACTATACACTTTATTCTGCTTTTGGAAACACGCTCAGTTATTTCTACACTAACATATATTTCACAATGAGTTTTGATTGGCTCTAATGGAGTAATCTAGGTTTTAGCTATGCTCCACCCACTCTCTGAATTAAATTTCCAGAAAACTATACAGGTAAGCTGTTGAATATATTGAAACGAATTTGACTGTGTGTCGTTGCTGCCTATGGAATGTTTATTAAATAGTAAAGACCCACAATTCATACAACTTGTCGGACTATTAAGCATTTGTGACGGACTATTAAGTGTCATTTATGACGTAATTGATTATGACGTCAGTCTACATATGACGTAGTTGATTATGACGTCATATGATTAACTGAGAGACTGGATTCATCAATTACGCCCATTCGTCCATTGCAAGACTTTGGGCTGCCAAACAACAACACAGAAATGCTCGAATATCGGGTGCCCCGTGTTCTATCTGTGTACGGTGGGAAATCATTCAGAAACCCTATGGTACACACAGATAATCAGTCCGAGGAAGAGGACGCCGTGGGGGGGGGGGGGGTACTCAATGAGGATCATTTGCATGTCCTTAATGTGCTGTGGTTAACTAGCTACAAAGCGGCCGTAGTGGCTACGCAAGCTAAGCTGCAAGCTGGACCCATCTTTGCAGAGATGTAACTAATGCTTTAAAAAATTATAATTCAATATTGTAGCTAATTAACCGCAGCACAGAAACGAATGGCGGTACTGAAGTAGTACCCACGGTGGCCACACAAGCTAAACTGCAAGGTAACTAAATCTTTTCTATTAGCCTATGAATAATCTTGGTGATGAGATCAACATATTTTACGATGTCACGATGGCCGTGTTCTCACTAGAGACTTAGTCATGATTAACTGATCAACTCTCTAGTGAGAACACGTTCTAACAGATTTACGAGCTAGTTCTCTAACACACACCGTTGACTTACTTTTGCTTGTGTGATCAATATGTTTGGTAAGGTAACAAATACAGTCCAATCTCAATAACCCGACAACATCTCTGCCACTGATTATGGAGTGGGATTGTGAGCTGGGCCGAGTGGAAAGACTTCTAACAACTTACATAACGTCGGATAGTGAGATGGTTGGTTAAAAGTTCCGAATTAGAGAGATTGTAATATATTGCACTATGGTGCCTTCCGATTCTTGATCCATTTGCGCTCAAAAGTCAATTATCATTCCTGCATTTAAATTGTATATATAACATGACAGTCATTAGTTATTGGATTTTGACTGTGTGGAACTGGTATTTTTATGTTTGTTGCAGTCTATCTGTTTATGAATATTGAACGTAACATAAGATAATACAAATAGAATAGAAATGCTGTCTTGTCGTCCTAATATATTATTTCAGAATACGTGGTCTTCAGTTAAAGAAAATAACTAGTACATTTAGTCATGGGTTGACATATTTGACCATTTGGGTCAAAAGATGGAAATGACGAATACACATTTTCGGTTGATTAGTATGAGTTCCTAAGAAACTATGCCTCAGAAGAAATATTTGGCAATTTAACAGATTTGTGAAGTCTGTGTGTGACAACCATATTCGATTTTCATGATGCACAGATGATCAAATCATGAACATTGGTCCTCCAGTGGTTTCCTAATGGTCGAAAATGTGGGTATAGAACTCATGTCTAGATATCTAGCATGGACACATCCAAAGTTACAGAAAGCATGGGTACAGAGCCCACAGGTATGGTACTAGCACCAAAAACATCGACAGTTATAGTGATAAGACATCCCCGCCCCCGCACCACCCGCCCCCACCCCACAGCCACACCACCCCCAGTGTCAATACCGAGTATGCCGCTAGAGATGAATATGCCGATGACGTGGCCTGCATAGACTAGGAAAGGAAACCCCTCCCTCCCTCCCCCCCCCTCCCTACCTCCCTCCCTCCCTCCCCTCCTCTCTCTCTCTCTCTCTCTCAAATGGGATGTGTATGGAATTACAAATTGTGCACATGTCCTTTTAGATTTAACAATGAATAGCATGCCATCAAAAACAGGAAACTAAAATTAAATGATTTTTATGAATATGCACTTCCAAAATCTTTATTTTGATATACAGCATGGTAACCCGTACCATACAATAATAGCGGCAGTCACATTGTAACGAGCTTTGAAACAAGTAAAGCTTCGCATATCATTATCAAATATAGGGAAAACGTAATTTAGGAGAGTTTTCAGCAATGTATTTTAAGAAGCTTCCATTTGAGTTGAAGCATTTAATGGTTTATTTGATAATTACTTAGTCTACAACAAGAAAAGGCACGTTACCGCATGTAACCACATGTAACGTCGCGGAAAGCGCGTGCTTGTGGCCTTTCCTCAAACATTTGAGTGGTATCCCCTGACTGGTTTTTTTTCACTAGCCACTGGGGACATGGAAACCTAGTTGAGCACAAGTTCCTCAAACATTGACCACGAATCCTATGGCAGGAGCTTGTAGTGTCTTTGAAGTCCAAGATTAGACATTTTCAGTATTGCTGCTAAAGGCGGTGGTCAGCTTTCAAATCATTGCTTGTTTTCACATTTCTGACAAACTGCAGATTAGGTATTCCATATATGCGTATCGGCCTTTCTTTAGCATCTCGTAACTACGAGTCTATATATTTAGCTGAATCCACATTTCGGCTAAACCGTCGTTAATATGTTTTGTGGACCAGAGGCAAATATCACTGGTTAAGCGTGCCTTGTATCTTGATGGTGAATACTTTCTAGGCAGTGGCTTATTGAGTCACGCTGTTCTAATACCCATTGACACCTAGTTCGATCTTCACCATCTAATAATGTCCGAACAATACAAACTTGTCGAGCAGAGCAAGAATAGCTCGTTTTACAGACGAACCCTTGAGGCATATGTAGTGTTTCTCTGCCAGAATAGAGACTAGTAGAAGAGACATCAGTAGGAAAAAATCAGGTCGAATTGGTGATATATAAAATCTCTTCTTAATTGTTTCTATTTATATGATGAACTATTCTTGTCACCAAGCATCTATTTCTAACTCGTAGACGACAATAAGCTTCAGGAAACGTGTTCCACTAATTAACGATTTGCTAAATATCAGATTGCTTAGACAACATACGCGGCAAGCCTCGAGGGATAATTAATGCGTTGCCCGTCTAGATCTTCAGTCTTCTCAATTGTAACTAATTAGACTGAATGCAGAATATTTTGAAAACTATTTGAATGAATGATGTTATGGCATTAGAAACCAACCACTGTCAGACAACTTGCTTTCAAACACGTCATAGTGTTCTCCTATGCAAACTTAACATTCACCAAATGGCTTACGAGGGCATAGTTGCATTCACGTCAAATGTGGTACACCAACGCTTTATTAGAACACTTCAGTTTGGATTGATTTCCAGCCAGATGCGCTCATATTGTCAGACACGCATAGTACAGAGATCTGTAACTTCAGTTCTTGGCCTTTCTCGCTATGGCCATTGCACATGTTTTGTCAAAAGGGTCTTTCTATGCTATCTCAGTTGATGAATACACGCAATATCTGTGTGAGCCAATTTCAACTTCTGTGATAACATGCATTTTGGATTTCAGCAATAGTGAACAGAACTAGAAAAACCACACGGCTGTAATCAGTCCGTCTTCGCTTTTGATGGCTGTATCCTCAGCCAAAATCTTTAGCTTCCTCATGTCGAAACTTGATCTGAGTGTTCCGAGTCCTGCTTCCTTGACATCACCTCGCAAGATGCTTAACATGTGTATGCAATGCCGTCCTCTCCTGACTTTGTATTTGGTGGCTCCCAGTTGGGCGAATTCCAATGCTTTCTATGCTGGTGTGTCTTCTGCCATTATTATCACATGGCCGTTCATGGACCATCTTTGCTGGGCGACTTTCACGGCCAGCAGCGATGTATTACACATCAAAACCTATTAGTGAAAATACGTGTTTTCATTAAACAGACATTAAAATGGATAAAGCAGTCACGTACTCTTCTTAAAATTTGCAACTATAGGTTGAAAAAACTGTATCTATTTAAAGCCATACGAATTTTGACGTATCGTAAGCGACGCACACGTGACCACGTCAAAACTCAAAAGGAGGCCTACTACCCTCGGAATCACATGACCCTGGAAAACACCTTACCGGTGGATAAATGGAGGAATCCAATTTTAGCAATGCCCCGCCCACCTCTATCTCTACCCACGTTTTGCCCGCGTTCGGATCTATTAATCTGAATCTCAATTTCCAGAAAACGATGCATTTAAGCTGTTGAATATTTTGAAACTAATTTGACTGGGTGCTGTTGCTGCCTAAATTAGTTTCAAAATTCTCAACAGAATGGTTGTTAAATCCTAAAGGCCTATAATTCGCACAACTTGCCGGACTATTAAGGATTTATAACGGACTAAATCGCATCATTGTTTATGACGTCAGTCTACACGTGACGTAGTTGATTATGACATCATATGAGTGAATAAGAAACTGAATTCCGCCATTGCTATAAGATACATCGGTGGTCAATTAAGTATATTTGTAGGACTAGTCAACCAAAAATGTGGCTAGTAAATATGTAGAATGCTTTTCTATGTAATAAGTTATTAATACACAAATCGTGATTGATGCGGTCCTAAATCCGGCACGTGTGTCTGGAACTTACTTGGTTCGTCGGTATCTAATATGTTTTGATTTTGGTCTTTCGTCTGCATTTAATTAGCATTGTTGGGAGAATAGTGGTCAATGCGCTTTCTTGCACATATTCCATCTGTACCGTATATTGACAGCACACTGTCAGGACCAATGTAAATCTGTATATCCAGCAGCGCTGGTAATTATGTTGCTACTATTGAACACGCTTTACACTGACTTTGCCTGCTGCTCGGGGGTTTTCAATGGACAAGGGGGAGATGATATATTAAGACACGTTGAACTATAGCACCAGTATGACGGACTGGATTATCCAGTTAGTTCCTAGCATGGTAATCAGATATATCTGGTATACCAAGAGATGAACGGAAGTGTAAACTTTGTGCCTATAATGACATAGGAGATGAATACCACTACTTATTTACCTGTGACTACTTAAAAGATGAAATGAAAAAACTGCTGTCAAAATATTTCTATACGCGTCCAAACTACTACAAGTTTAACTAACCGCTCTCAAATAAGAAACCACAGTGCAGGATTGCTAAGAAAACTCTGTAAATTTATCCAGATGATACTCCAGGAATTTAAAGACCAAAGAAAACAACAACAACAAGAACAACAACAACAACAAAAATAACAATAACAACAACAACAACAACAATAGCGACAATGACAATAACAATAAGGACAAAGATAGAAAGGCCGACGATAATGAAGACAACAACGACAATGATGATGACAACCACGACACAGAAGAGAACAGTCGACAACAAGAAAAGCAACAACAACAACAACAACAACAACAACAACAACTACTACTACTACTACTACTACTACTACAACAACAACAACAACAACAACAACAACAACAATGACGATTATGACGCCTATTACGACAATGAGATCAACAACCGTGTATCTAATGTTGATAATGATCTGTATAATGCCTCCTCCACATAATTAATGCTATATATCCTCCCCATATATCATTGTACAAATGATCTGGGTGTAATAAAATCGTATCGTATCGTATCGTATTGTACGTAATGAGGCTCTCATCCTGGCCAACAGGCACCACCCTGACGCCTATATGAAGGTGATATCAAACTATCATTACATGGCCTCAGATGGCAAGGCAGTAGCTGCCGCAGATCTACTGGCTGGGGCACTAGATTGTGCAAAGCCTGCCTGCATAGCCAATTGACCAGGGAAGCATTGCGCTGGCATGCTCAGCGCGGTAATGGTCCTTTCCAGAGTACCCACCCATCATATGACGTCATAATGAACTGCGTGGTGTGTACAATGACATCATAATGATTGACGTCATGAATGACGTCGATAAGTACGTCACGAACGCATATTTGATGACGGTCTATGGGCTGTTGTACAAATTGTTTGCTTTACTATTTAATAAATATTCTGTTGAATATTTTGAAACTAATTTTACTGGGCGCTGACCCAGTCTAATTAGTTACAAAATATTCAACAGCTTCCCTGTATACTTTTCAGGAAATTGATAGCTAGGGCATTCGGGAATCGATCAATCCAAACACGTTGAGGTGAGGGTGGAGCTTAGCTAGTGATGGGCGGGGCATAGCTAAAAATGGAAAGGTCCATTGCGAAGAAGTGGCTTGTTAGGTTTCACTCAGGTCTGATTTCTCGACAGTCAGGTCAGAATATTGGAGTCGGAGTAAAAAAAATTAGTAATCATGTTTGGAGTAGCGTAAGTCACCCTTGTCCTAGCGGATACCTGGACTAGGGCGTCGTAAGCGTTCTCGGTTTTTTCTTAAATCTTGAACTATGGCAAGAATGTTATTTCATACCCGGACTGTGAGTTACAGCAGAATAGCTTCGATTGATGGCAGAAACAACAGGGTAAATGTCAGCACTTGGGTGAAACCGCTCGGGAAATCCTTACAAAAGCTGTAACTTGAAACCTTTATCTAAATTTAGCATCAGTCGCGTCGTTTGCCACTCTGAATGCAATAAGACGTGTAAGCGTGTAAAGTGAGACGAATTTATGTGGTTTCTGTTTAGATCAGTTGACAGTTTCCTGCGAGTGGCAGAGAATAGCAAACAAGAGAACGCGATTGAAATACTGGGCTGTCAATGCTCGGGTTAGAGTTTCTATTTCCCTGCTGAGATATCGAAGCACTTTTTAACACTTTAATATCTAAAGTTATTTAAGAATATCAACATATTTGCTTATTGAATATCAATTTACATGTCAAAAGATGACTATTTTTGAAAATTCACCACTGGAATGACTGGCTCTGTCTTCACTTGGCCTACAAATAGACATTCCTCAAGATCACTATAGAGGCCGGATTTTGGACGACTTCGTCAAGAGAGTGTTGAACATGCATTCTGTAGTGTATGTTATCTGATGTCAAATGCTAAACAACTTTGCCTTCAAATTGCAGTTATCCAAGCCAGCACCAGCTTGCACCAGCGCTGCGTTGAAAACAAACACTAGTATTTCTATCATAATTATCAACGTCATTTCAATTGATACTACAGCAGCATGAGGCAAAATAAGCTGACAGAATAATTAAATCGTAGGCTAATCGTGCCACACACGGCCGGCCCTTCCTCGTTATTTATTGGGAGCGCTGATAATGTCATAAATGGATATGTTATTAAGAAGCCAGCCAGACAGCCAGCAGAGTCAACCAACCAGGCAGCCAGCCAGCCAGCCAGCCAGCCAATCAACCAGACAGACAGGCAGACTGGCAGGCAGGCAGGCAGGCAGGCAGGCAGGCAGGCAGGCAGGCAGGCAGGCAGGCAGGCAGGCAGGCAGGCAGGCAGGCAGGCAGGCGGGCGGGCGGGCGGGCGGGCGGGCGGGCGGGCGGGCGGGCGGGCGGGTTGGCAGGCATCCAAACAGGCAGACAGACAGTGAGACAGACAAAAAGGAAAGAAAAACATAAAGGCAGACATAAAGGCAATCAGACAAAAAGACAGACAGACAGACAGACAGACAGACAGACATACAGACAGACAGACAGACAGTCGGTGCGCGAGCCAGTCAGCCAGGTATGCAGCCACGCTGATAAACAGACGCAGACAAAACCAGGGCAAGATAATGATCAGCTTTTAAACTGTATGCAGCCCACTAATTTTATTCATTGTATTTCATGCATTGAGCCCAGATTAATTGACTGAATTAATGAAGCTATGAGTAACACCATTGCCCCGGTAAAATAGAAGTATCCAGTTTATCGATCAATCATATGACATCATGAACAACAACGTCACACATAGTTTGGCATCATAATGAATTACGTCATGAATAACGTATTTAAGTCCGTCATAAAGACTTAAGCAACAGTGCCCAGTCAAATTACTTTCAAAATACTCGTAAGCATATTTATTAAATAGTAAAGCCATACAATTCGTATAACAACGCCTAGTCCGTGTAGCAATTAACAATTCCCGACGAATCATTCATTACGTCATTTTATTGTGACGTCATCCTACATGTCACGTAGTTTATGACGCCATATGATTGATGGATAAACTGGAATCATCGATTATCATAACCAATAAGCGGCCACCTCTTCTCTATGATCACCAATCTTCCACGGTCATATGGTGACTGACCACGAAATTTAGTATTACAAAGTGCCAGTGTTGTTCAAGGCCTTTTGAATAACTGTACAGTGGTCATCTCCTCACAGACCTGAGTACGTGGATCAGAGAAAGTGGACACTTAATCAACAATAAACACGGTTCACGCCACCTGGTACTTCTCAGACCATTTCATTTTCACCGCCATTTGCATCTGATTATTAAGCCCGGAAGATTATTTGTAATCTGTCTTGTTGCTACATCGATAGTCGTGTACCTATAACTGCCCCCCGCCTAGGCACGCGCACACACACTCGTCCAGATACATTATTTTATGGAATGTTTTTATTAGTCGAGAAATGAAGAGAAGACGAAGGCCACTGCACAGTTATTCAAAAGGTCCTGAACAATACTGGCAATTATGGCTTTAAAATCAGATATGGTAGCGATAATTAAATCCCCCCCCTACCCGACCCTACACATCCCATCAACCCAGCTTTTGCGATACGTGTTCCAGTGATATTCAAGACCATCAGGATCACGTGAAGTTGCGTCAATGATCAATACAGTCTAGCTCTTCCGGATATTTCCATTGACGGTCATTCACTCGCGACAATATGGGAATACTGTTTATTATCCCTTTTATGATGGAGCCGGCCAAAAGTAGCATGCGCAGTTGTCTTTGGAGTATGCCCATTTACAGGCCAAAGAGAAGACTATTTTTGAGAATTTACACTGGAATGACTGGCTCGGTTACCGATTCAGTCATTCCAGTGTAAATTTTCAAACGCGGTCTTCTCTTGGCCTGTAAATAGGCATTCAACAAGCATATATATATATTTATTTTTACCTAATTTAGCCATGAAGGTATCGAGCGGTAATCATAACGCTTTACCACTTACAGCCCACAAATGACCAATTATTTATGATGTAATGAATGTTATGTTGAATATTTTGAAACTAGCTTGACTGCATGTGAGCTATTGGTTTCACTATAGTCAACAGATGCAGTGTAGTTGTATTAACATTGAGATATTAGAATTGCAATGGCTAAATGGTCAACGCGTTACCACCGTACGTAATTGTAATTGCAGTCTATTTATATAATTACTTTATAATAGCTACGTAATATATAATTTATGATGGTGATGAGTAGTGATGAAGATATATGTCGACCATGAACCGTTCCAGTTTATTCAACCATCATATGATGTCATAATCAACCACGTGACGTGTAGGATGGCGTCATAATCAATGGCAGCATCAGCGAGCAGTCAAATCAGTTTCAAAATATTCAACAGCTTACCTGTATAGTCTTTTGGAAATTGATAGTGCGGGAATCGATCGATTCTAACACGGGAGCAGCGTGGATGGAGCTTACCTAGGGATGGACTGGGAATAGCTCAAACTGGAAGTCTCCAAACAAAATTGTGTCGTTCAGTACGGTGACCGTTATACGCAGGTGTGACGTTTTCAATTATTCCTCCGGCTGTTTCATCAGTTGTCACCAATAACACGTTGAACCAGAAAGGCTCAATCCGACAATTTATTTAAAACTTAGCTAATAGTCTGCTGGATATTTGGAAACAAAATTGACTGCGCAAAATTGCTGCCATAAATCTCTGCCAAATTCGTTTTAACATTCCCAACATCTTACCTGTATGATTACCTTAGGATTGAGATTCTGGCAATTTTGGGTTCAGAGGATAGAAGTTATTTGCTCTTCATTTTGAACAATATTTGTCTGAAAGTCGTTTCCACCCTACCAGTATCTAGCGGCGTTGTTGCTCCACCCGCGTGTGTCAGTCACGCCTACCAGTATCTAGCGGCTTTGTTGCTCCGCCCGCGTGTGTCAGTCACGCCTACCAGTATCTAGCGGCTGTGTTGCTCCGCCCGCGTGTGTCGGTCACGCCTGCCAGTATCTAGCGGCGTTGTTGCTCCGCCCGCGTGTGTCAGTCACGCCTACCAGTATCTAGCGGCGTTGTTTCTCCGCCCGCGTGTGTCGGTCACGCCTACCAGTATCTAGCGGCTTTGTTGCTCCGCCCGCGTGTGTCAGTCACGCCTACCAGTATCTAGCGGCGTTGTTGCTCCGCCCGCGTGTGTCGGTCACGCCTACCAGTATCTAGCGGCTGTGTTGCTCCGCCCGCGTGTGTCAGTCACGCCTACCAGTATCTAGCGGCGTTGTTGCTCCGCCCGCGTGTGTCGGTCACGCCTACCAGTATCTAGCGGCTGTGTTGCTCCGCCCGCGTGTGTCAGTCACGCCTACCAGTATCTAGCGGCTGTGTTGCTCCGCCCGCGTGTGTCAGTCACGCCTACCAGTATCTAGCGGCTGTGTTGCTCCGCCCGCGTGTGTCAGTCACGCCTCAAAGCGCTCAAAAGGCGACTTTTATCAGGTACGCCTTTAATTTGTCAAGAGTTTTCAAGAAAATTGAAAGTTTTGCTCAGTGAATGACCATTTACTAGGCAACAGGAAACTGGTTTTTTGTAAGTTTATAACTGGAATTTAGGAAAATCGTTTATAAGTAGTGTTTTGACCGTTTTGACGATTAAAGGGGTAATGGTTAAGAAAATCTGAATTTTTGTTTAGTCAGTGCATGTCCATTTGCAGGCCAAGAGAAGACTATTTTTGAAAATTTATCACTGGAATGACTGGCTCGGTAACCTAGCCAGAGTCATTCCAGTGGTAAATTTTAAAAATAGTCTTCCCTTAGCCTGCAATAGAAGTCGTCAAGACAACTGCAGGGGAAGTATTGACCGATTTTTTTCATTATAAACCAAAAGCTGACACGAGAGGGGTTAAACTACCCCTGTTTGTTGTCATAGTGGAAATGTTGCGAGCTGTCATGAGCCCCAAGCGCATTAGCTTTTCATTATTTATTTAAAGACATTAAATATGTTGGCTAATATTTTAGGAACGTAAAATATTTCTGACGAAATAGCATTTTCTCGCCTCCACAGGATTATCTATGAGATGAAAGGCACAAATTTACTAAAAAATAGAATAATTACGATAATGAAAGTCTTAAGAAGTCGTCGTCATCATGATCGTTACAGCTGATAACCCTGCCCCCAAACCCCCGCTGACAAATGACAGGGCTACACCCACTGACACTAAACTGCCGTCGTTGTCATCGTCGTATTTGCCGCAGCTGTCGTCATCGTATTCTTCGTCGTCGTCTTCGCTGCCGCTGTTGTCATCGTCATCTTAGTCGTCGTCGTCGTCGTCGTCATAATCATCATCATGATCAGCATCATGATCACCACTACAACCAATACCAGTAACACATCTTATTTATCATCATCACCATTGTAATATCGTCACTGTTGTCATAATCACCGTAATCATTGTCTGCCGCTACTGCTAACGCTGTAGCAGCACCATCACCTAATAGCACTACCGGCACCACGACCATCAACATCAAGCTAGTTGTTAGCTATTCTGTCACGGCAATATGCTCACATGGCCCAGGGGTTTCTCTCGAAATCGAGTTATTCTTGTTCTGTTCGCTAATAGTGTATTATCTGACATTAACAGACGATGAAGATCTAACTAGGTGTCTGTCAATGGGTATTAGGACAGCGTGTTTCAATAAGCCATGGTTTAGGACGTATTCCCCCTCAGGATACACATAGCGAGAGATACTTGTCTCCGGCTTGCGAAATCTATTAGAGCAGATTTAACTGAAATGTCGGACACACACGAGCCTGGCAAGATTTCATTTGGAACTAACATTAGCACACGGTAATCCACAACCTCCCCGCACCCGCCCCACCGCCCCCCACCCCACCTCCACACATACATACGCCACCCCTCCACCACCCCATCCCCACATCCTCACCCACTATGACCTGGATATTGTGGCCTGGACGGATATTATATTTGTGACGTCAGCTAACTAGTGACGTACTTGATTATGACGTCAAGTACTAGGGGAGTAATAGATCGCAGCTCTCCATTAGTAAGCTTGGCAAGGGAATCAATCGTTCAGATTGTAAATATGGGATTGTCTTGTGGGAAGTCATGACCCCGCAGGATGTCTTATAATTCACGTAAGACCCTAAAAGAAATTATGTTTTGAAAATACCAGTCAGTTGTCAGTTTGTTAGGAATCTAGTCGAGCTGGGAGAAACACTCCACTCCTTACCAGGATCCTGATCAGTCAGATTAGGCCCAGCAGTCCGAAATAAATATCATCAATTTACCATCAGTCAGACGAGGTGAGCCGCCTGCAGCTACTTCGCCTCTCCTCATTACCGGTGACGTTGTCATTTCTGGTAGCAAGCAGGAGTGACCAACTCTATCGATGACAGATCTTAGTAAGTGTTCTTAAAGGCCACGCCCACCCCCAAAATCTTCAATGGCTAGCCTGCCAGGATCGTAGATTCGTGTTAAAAATTCGTTTCGGACATATATTATTCTGCACAGGAGTACAGATCAGTGAAACGTAGTAAGTAAATTTAAATTATGAGCAATTCAGTTGGTAAAGAAGTACTTTCATTATTAAACAATTTGAACGATAAAGTTTCATCATTTATAGACATAGCCAAATTAGCAGATACTCCAAAAGTAGTTCAGCATCGTGAATACCATGAACATGGTGTAGTTAAAATTAGGACCGACGTGCGGTGCAAAGAACAACCGCGTTCAATGCGTATTGTTGTTCAATTGTATTATGACTAAATTAGAACTTTTAATACATCAGCAGTAAGAACTACAAAATGGCTACTCATGTAACACCAGCAGCCCCTTCCCAGGTTTCCGTGGATGCCATGAACACAATTGGTTTGCAGATTGCGAATGTCATAACCAGGGAACAGGACCGAAGGGAGCAGGAGTGCATACATCGTCAAGAGGTATCAGAATTGATGCAACAGGGTAAACCATGCAACGGTTTAATACCCGAAGAAGTATGACAGTTCTTGGATGAGACTCGTCGAGTATATCAAGCCACCAATGGAACTCTGTCAAGCATACCTGTCTATGTCATGACAAGGGGATCAAGAAGTGCATTGAGCAAAGCCCTCGACTAACACATTTTGGGCAAGAATAGAGCTGACATTACTTTTAATCAGCTTGACAATTTGTGACACTCAACTTCATCTTGGCTAATGAAAAAGAACGAATTAAGTATGATTTGGATGCCATATAGCAATTGTCGAATGAAACAATCATTGCGTTCAGTTGTCAGTGTAAGGAACTGGCTAAAGGTGTCTATCCTGTCACCAACGACGAAACCAAGAGAATAGTCCTGTCAGTGTACATAAGAGCTTTGTACGACCAGCGGATGGGAAGACAGATCATTCGTAAGAAGGTCAAGTCTTACGAAGAAGGTTTGACTGTGCCCCAAGAAGAAGAGTGCTGTAACGACTTGTTACAGGCAATGAAAATACCAATACGCGGGGAACAGGAGATGGAGATTGATGTAATCAATCGAGAGGAAGGAAAAGACATCTGGAAGATAATCTGCGAGATGTGAAAACAAATCAGCCAACAAGCCAGAATGATAGAAAATAGTGATAGTGGACGTTCAGTCCATACCTGCATCGCAGCCAAAACAACGACAACATGCAAAAGTAGCACCAAAAGCGCGCCCAAGAAACGTGAGGCACCGACCTGCTACAATTGTGGCAGAAAAGTGCATATGAAGCGAGACTGTACACAAGCAGAAAAGTTAGGCCATATGGCCTCCGAATGCTATTCCGCGCCAACTGCGCCTAGCCAGCCAAAGCACAGTGCGACTTGTTTTAAATGCCAGAGAAATGGGCACTATCAGAATGAGTGTCCACTCAATCAGCCGCTCAGTCAACCACAACGCCATTCGATGAAGCGACCCCATCAGCCTGATAACTCCGGTTATTGCGCCAAAGCGCCGATGGAAGTCAATGAAGTCAATCATTGATATGACGACCAACGCCTTTGATGAATGTGCGTTGTATGATTCTGGATGGGAAGGGACCTCTCGTGCTTAGTCACGAAACACACAGAAGGACATGAGAAACTAAATGAACCATGACCATGAATACGAAGACCACGATGGATTTGTGCTTATGGATGAGCGAACTGACGAGTATGGCTGTTATTCATACGGCATCGGAGGAGCCTTGTCAGGGGAAGGTTGGCAAAGATCATATGCCGAAGCAGTTGACAGGCATAGACGTTCGTTAAACAAATATGGAGGGAGCCAGTGACCGAAAGGTTCCTCATCTGGTTAGAAGTGGAAGTGAATGGTCAGGAGAACAACATGGGTGAGCACTTAGATGCTTTAATAGATACTGGTGCTAGTACTTCCCTTGTTAGGAAGGATATATGGAGGAGCATATTAAATACTCGTCCATTAAAGAAGGATAATATTCTGTTAGCTGTAAATGGTTCACCGATCAACATATTGGGAGAAACCCAGATTAAATTTAAAGATGCCAGGCCAATTCCAAGTATGGTTGTGGAATGCATGAGGCATGATTGTTTGATTGGTGCAGATGCTTTATATATGGGAAAGGCGAAAATTGATTATGAAAAGAGGGAAGTGATATGGTTTGGGAGGAAATACCCATTCAGAATACCCTATAGATCTCAAAATGATTACGTATATTCTAGTTGCAAGGAAACGACCGGATATGCAGTTATTGACAAAGTACTGAGTGACTTTGCCAATAATTTCGATACGGCTCATCCCAACACTCTTGGACGTCTGCCCCCAGTAAAATGTACAATTCCCATGGGAGATCATCCTCCCATACATCAGAAAGCATATAGAATATCCTTAGCGAAAGCATATATTGTCAAGAATCAGGTTAAAGAAACGTTAGCAGCTGGTGCCATAAGACCATCGTCATCACCTTGGGCGTCACCTATCACCCTAGTACCCAAGAAAGATGGTGATACACGTTTTTGTGTAGATTTTAGGAAATTGAATTCGGTATGTTGTAAGGACAGTTATCCTTTGCCTAAGATCTCAGATACATTTGATTCAATGAGAGGCGCAACACTATTTTCTACAATGGACTTGGCTATTGGCAGATACCCATGGCTAGCCAAGACATTGAGAAGATGGCGCTCATTTGCACAGAAGGTCTTTTCGAATGGATTCGTATGCACTTTGGTTTTTGAAACTCAGGGGCAGTGTTTCAATGCGCAATGAACAACATTTGTCGTGATTTTGTAGGAAAATTCATGCATGTTTTTGTCGATGACGTAGTCGTGTATTTGCAAAGTCTAACAGAACATGCATGTCATTTGCATCTTGTCAGGAATATAATCTTCAGTTGAAGAAAAAGAAATGTGACTTTGCAAGCAAGTCAGTAGACTTATTAGGCTACCACATTTCAGCTCCTCAAAGTCAAAAGGGCAAAGTGATATGAGAAATGTCATCACCCGATGATGTGGGTGAGGTCAGAAGTTTTCTCGGAGCTACTGGCTATTATAGATCTTGTGTGAAAGGTTATGCCGAAATTGCTAAACCTTTGATAGCGTTAACTAAGAAATATAAAATATTTTAGTGGGGAAAAGAAGAACAGCAGGCATTTGAGAAATTGAAGAACTTGCTGTGTAGTGAGACCATGCTTACGTATCCAAATTTGAATAAACCGTATAAACTGTACACGGGTGCATCGAGTTATGCGATAGGTGCAATTTTGGTACAAGTTGACGATAACAGTATTGAGCGTGTAATTCAATATGCCAGCTCAACCCTGAAAGATAGTTAGTTAAATTGGTCCATAATAGAGAAGGAGGCTTATGCTGCGATCTATGCATTAAAGAAGCTTCGTCCTTACCTATTTGGCACTGAGTTAACTGTGTATACCGACCACAACAAACCACTTAAGAGTTTGTTTGTGGGCAAGGTAAAAAACATGAAAGTACAGCACTGGCTAGTGTTAATTGCTGAATATGGATGTAAGATAGAATACATCCAGGGTTTGAAGAATATCCGTGCGGATATGCTGTCCAGGTTACGCCATCCCATTGAAGTCGCATGTCGGATACTGGTGACTATTTCACATCAGAAGTGGAAGAGGGTGTCTTACCTCATGTTCCTCTGGAGGTGTATGATGTACCTTATGCAGAATTATGTACCAAGCTGACCAAGGAATTCCCGGAGTTGTGGAAGAACATGCCGGAGGAGTACATGGTTAATAATGGCATTGTATATTCGCTAACACCACCTTCAGCATTGGATGCTGAGTACCAAAGAATACTGTTGCCCAGTAAATTCCGCGTGAGCTACTCCGGAAGGCTCTTGAACCAGCTGGTCAGCAAGGTTTGAAAAAGACTATAGGAATGGTGAGAGATTCCTTTGTTTGGCCATCCTTAAGGAAGGATGTGGTATATATGTTAGATTAGGTGTACAACCTGCCAGGTCAATCGACCTGTCACGACCCAACCCAGTTATACAGAAATGCCTATAGCCAATTATCCCAGTCAGATCATTGGGATGGATCTAATAGGTCCGCTATTCGAGTCCAACAAAGGCAATGTTTATATAATGATGATTGTTGATCACTGTTCTGTGTGGGCGGAAGCATACCCAATCTCAGCTAAGACATCACAGAATGTGGAAGACAATTTCTAATGAATATGTTGCTCATCATGGTATACCAGAAATCCTCATCACTGATCAAGGAAAGGAGTTTTGTTCGAACTCACTTGAGCAGAGGTATACTGAGCATGGTATTGATCACCAGAGAACAAGTCTGTATCATCCACAGACAAACAGACGGACTGCGAGGTTCAACAGAACGTTAAAAGAGTTAATCCAGAAAGGTGCCAACAACGAGTCCTGAGCATGGGAAGATAAGTTGGCCGCAGCTTTAACAGCGTACTGCAAGACTCGCCATGCCATTACCGGATATATGCCATTCTATCTGATGTATGGTCGACGAGCGAGACTTCCGTTAGCTATTCCCCTCGATGCAGTGCACAATTTACATGTCTTAACAATGCCCTATTGCGTGCTCGCAACGATACAGCCAAGTCACGATAACATCATCGTGAACAGATTGATACACGTGCTAATGCAGGTGAGTATCATGTAGTTGACTCAGTGGTGGTAAAAGCCGAGGAAAGGATGAAGTTGACCTCTCGCAGTGACCCTGAGTACGAAATTTTCAAAATTAACGGACCCACGGCTCATGTCCGACATCAAAGATCTGGGAAGGTATGCGTTTTAAACATCTCAAAACTACGTGTAGTCGACTCAGAGATGTGCTGGGACAAGCTGAGACCACGCCCTATTAGGAATCCCGCTAAAGGTACTAAAGCAAGTCATGTTCTGAGATTAGTACCACTACCTGAACCTACGCCAACGTCTGGTAAGGTAACCCCTGAAATGCGACCAGTACCTGTATAGGTACCAGATGTAGTGGTAATGCGTCCCGAGGTTAACGTGGACGTTTATTAACCTGGTATGAGTAATGATCCAAAGTATGACTCACCGATGGATACATCAGAAACTGTAATTGAGCCTGCCAGTGAACCAATGGATGTGCCACCACCTACACACTCCTATGATCTGTGCAAGCGTGCTCATAATTCCTATTCTGAGTCATCAGCCAATAAACACGCTAGGATCGACGCATTTGGTTGGTCAACATTTGCTGACTTCATCAGACATGTTGAAGCCGTTATAAGCCGACACTGTACAAAAGAGAGATAATTGCTTTATGATACTCTTAGTAATAACATAGTATTTTATTAGTAAGTCATGTATACTTTGCGCCTCTGTATGGTGCCAATGTTTGTTAGTAGTGTTTTTGGAATTTGTAAAAAATCGAATATTCGTAAATTACAGAATGGTGTGATGATCACCAATCATCCACAAATTTCACTAGTACAAGTTGAATGGACGATGGTAGTGTCTATCAACCATCCATAGTTACCACTTAACTTTATTAATCGATTGGATTAATTTCGTGCACTTGATATACCTTGCTGATATAGGCAGTAAAACTTCTCTTAGCAGTAATGACATTTTTGGACTTCAACTTCGGATCAGCATTATTAAAAAGATTGCTGTGAAAACACAATGGACAATGTCACATCGCATAGGTAGATGACAAAAGAGAGGACTATTCAACTTTGTTGGTTATGTTGCCTCATCCTTGTTTGGAGTAGTGACATCCAGTGACATTGAATCACTGAAGAAAGTTGTTAAATTAGCTATGAAGAAAATGTATAGGTTAGTTCACTTTTCTAATGACTTATCTTCTCATGTGAAACATGCCTTCGAGGAAATTAACATCAACACTAATAGGATCAATGAAGTCACAGCCAGTTTGGTCAGCTTGACCAAGAATGTGAGTAAATTACTGTGAGTCAACAAGCGTCACGTCAGGCAGGTTTATATGCATTAGTAAGTTTAGGACATATAATTGATTCAGCGGAAAACGTTGTGTACAGTTATCAAAAGCTGTCTGCGCAATTTCATACGAAAATTTCATTTTTCACGAAAACCACCCATAGAGAGGATTCCACGATTCGGATCTGTCTGGACACGTTGGTCGGATGAACCAGTGGCGACGCCTAACGCCAGGGACAGGCAAACCAGAACCAATTGCATGATGTCACCCATGGCATCAAACCAGATGGGCATGGAGATCATCGATGATATCCCCGATATCTCTGTGCTACCACATTGAACATTGAACACTGTTGATTTATTTATTATTTTGCTCTTTCTAGGTGGACATTCTGTATGTAGGTATGATTGTGTATGACGCGATCTTAACGCTTTGTAATATTGGGATTGATTATTAGTATGGTTTATGCACTGTTTTTTTTAAATTTAGTATTATTTGATTGATTTTTACTGTCATATTGCTTTTCTTTTACTTGATTTGATTACTGTTTATTATTTCTTTTTGTATTGATCATTACCTTACTGTTAAATTATTGTCTATGCTTATTGTATAGGTGTGACGCATTTTATCTGGGTCAGCCCTGGTATAGATGTGTTTGGTTGTTGCTGATGACTAAGTGTACCGTGGCTGAGTCGACCATCTGTTATTTTTTTTAATGTGTTAATCATTGAGAAGGTGGAGGTCGAGCCAGCCCGGTCATCTCGTTATATGTAATAGAAGGGTGCTAATGTTAATTGAATAGGATGCTGTTCATGGCGTTGCATAACCAGCAGATGAGATTAATATGATAATGTTAGAAATGGATGAATTAATTGGAAAGGCTTCTATGGTTCTGAGTTGATGTGTATTTGAGCATGATTTAGATAAAGGTTGTTGCTGCTTAGCCGCCATTCACTTTTATTTTATACAGCAGTTGTTGGTAGTTGTAGTTTTGGAAATAATTAATGTTTAGTTGCCAGGGTTGCGATCATGAATTATGAGAATAAATTGAACGTAACTGACTGATACAGTTGATGACGTAAGCGGACTGGTATTTGATCGTGGGCTAGAACAACACCATCTGGTAATGAATCATCCAGCATGTGTGCCTAGCACCCTAGGATTCTCGAGACTTCTCCATTAGTACATGGTAGCGTCCTTTAGGAATTCATAACAGAATCGAAATTTATTGATAAACTATATGCCACTCATTTTATGGTATGCAACAACAACACATACCAGAATGGTGTTAGTCAGCTCACAGATCACATCAACCCAGAACCGGTTCCCCCTGCCTTGGCTATGTGAGGCACCATCTTTGTGCAAGAATGGGCCAGTGTTTGATTGGTCGGAATGACGTCATAAGCAATCAGGATCAATCAGACTCTGCAGTAAAGAATTATAAAGAATAGAGGTGTACGTCAGGCAAATGAGGGAGGAATCACTGATTGGTTGAAAGGACTAATCAGTTATCAGGTCAGAACTTCTAGGAAGAGATAAGCAGAAGTTGATTTGTGACTTTATTGTTTGGCCTATCAAGGTGTGCTTATCGGGTACCTAGAAGAGTTGTAAGAATAGATTCTGAGAGAAGTTTCTGGGAAATAAATGAAAAGATTGGAAAGTCCAATTTGGGGCTATAAAAGAAGGTACTTCTCTTAGAATAAGTTAATCTCTGATTCACCAAGCATTCGCAAACATTGCTGCTTGGTTTAAGCTGGGGCTGGTACGCCTAGCGAAGCTTGCTGTAGGATAGGTTAGAATAGGATTAGGTTAAGTTAGCTTAGTAGTTTTAAGTACATCGTATTGTACTCAGTGTTCTTTGTATGAGCGATCTTGCTCAACCATTCCAACAGTTTATATTATTTAGTGTAAATAAAGTATTTTATCTTACATATATGTAAGAACAGTAGTTTGTCAGCTTGTTAGGAATCTAGTCGAGCTGGGAGAAACACCCAGTCGTTACCAGAATCTTGATTAGTCAAATTAGGCCCAGCAGTCAGAAATAAATATCATCAATTTACCATCAGTCAGACGAGGCGAGCTGACTGCAGCTACTTCACCCCTCATCATTACCGGGGACGTTGTCGCAGCAACACTCAGAAGTTTCCGGTAACCAGTGGGAGTGACCAACTCTATCGACGACAGATCTTAGTAAGTGTTCTTGAAGGCCACGCCCACCCCCAAAATCTTCAAGATGACAATAAAAACAACAGAATTGGAATGGATAATCTCGAATGGCTAGTTTGACCAAATCTTTTACCCACCTTAACATTGAATATGGATGCCATTTTCTTTTAATTGGCCACCATTTTAGTCATAGTGAACCTATGCTTAACATACAACTTGATACAGTGGCCCGATTTGAATATTAATATTCAATTATATGATCTTTGTTTATGCATAACACGGATTTAAATCTATGAAATCTCTCAGTCTAAGCTCCTTTTTACATTTTCTAGCGGATTATGTGAACAACTACATAGAATTACAAGATGGAGAGTCAATGTCGTTTCTCATGAATTTAATTGTACATGGTACAGCGCACCTCTAGAAATAAATGTGTGTCATACTCCAATTCACCTTTCCAGAGTATCCACCCATCAATTGACCTCGTATGACGTCATAATTAGCTCAGCGATTGTATGATGACGTCACAATCATTACAGGACAAAGGGTTCCATATAGACCGTCATCAGATCTCAAACAGTCCAACACGTGGAATGAATTGTAATTCTGTGCTATGTAATAAACAGGCAGCAACAGCACCCAGTCCAATTGCTTTCAAAATTTTCAACAGCTTACCTGTGTAGTTTTTTGGAAATTGCTAGTCGATCGATTCCAACACGAGCGAGGTGTGGGTCGAGCTTAGCTAGAGATGGGCGGGGTATAGCTAAAACCAAAAAGGGCAATTACGCGATGGCCAGTGCCCGGATTAACGAAGAATTCCTAAGCCTCGCACTTGCCTAACTGCTTGCATCTATTTAGAAGACCAGATTGTATCGTATTCACAAAGAGGCGGGCAAATACGTATCTAATGTAGGCGAATACAGACTTGTTAGTCCGTTTGACACCTTTGCACTTTGCATTTTGTTACCTGTAACTGTTGCTGTACTCGTGCACAGTCTGCGATCGTGCCCAAGAAATATTGGACTATATTATAATATTATTTATATTTAATGTAATAATAATTTTATTTAAAAACACCATTGTGTGCGGTCTACACCGGTTTGAAGTCAGTGACACTAAGCAGCTCATCAAGGAACAATAGCATGTGTGCAAGGACTTATTACCAGTTATTATTGAACTGCTTAATTGTTAAATAATCTGCTGGGCTTACTACAGAGCCACCTACGAAGTCATTAATTGACCCATTGTGTTTGAAGAAACATACAATCAACTCAGGAGTATATTAACCCTTTGAGCCTTACGGCATACATATATGTATTGCAATTTATGATGTCATAATTATTCTGTTGAACATTTGGGAAATGATTTGATTGAAGGTTGAAAAATATTCAATAGTTGCTTTGTATGAACGTTATAAAAAGTAAATACAATTAGTACAGCATTGAAATGAAAGGGTTAATCCTCATACTATGGATATAGATTTTTAAATGTAGAAATTTAACCATTATACTGCTGAAGCCAGATATTAACAATTTATAATTTAAAATGGAATCCATATTCCTGGCAGACCAGTCTGCCTGCAATAATAATTTAATTCAATAAATTCAGCATTACGATGGTTAAGTAGCTACATTAGGTTTAAGCCTGATATTATTAAGGATTGTATTTAATTGAATATATTGCTGAAAATTCATGTTTTTACAAATTATTGAACAGACATGTTTGAATGGTGAAAGTTTGTTTGCCTGGAAACTAGTATGCCATATGTGTGTGAAATTAGTATTAAAAAGGAGTGAAGAGCTTGGAGAGCATGTCAATAAGTATGGTTGTAAACTATGTAGAGAGTTATGTAGAAGAATGAATATATAAAGTTGCTATGTAAAGTTATTGAATTTGAAGCTCTGGAATAATTATAGCCAACCTTCAGAATAGAGAAAATAACATCGGTGTATCCAGTAAATAGTCTAATAGACAATTCATCAGTCAGTCCATCTGTCACTCCATCTGACAGAACGTGAAGTCAGAGGCTCGCCCCCAGAGCTACAACTCGAAAAGCCCCGGTTACCTTACTGCACTAAACCTAGCATCTGCAGCCCTACAACGCTTTGTAGTTGATTCCAAATCGATAACATTAGCAACGTTCTCGTGATTCCACGTCAGTTAAACGTGGTCAGTAGTTGGCAACCCTGTGCAATGACTGAATCCGGCCTGTAGATCAAGTATATGACGCCATGCATTCATAATCAAATACGTGTAGGCTGATGTCACAATCACAATTAACAGAAACCAACTGTCATGACGCTGGACTAGTCTGACAAGTGTAGTAATTGTATGTTTTTGATTGATTTACTATTTAATAAATTATTCTTTTGAAAATTTTTGAAATTAATTTGCCATAGGTAGCAACAGCACCCAGTAAAATTAATGTAAAGATATTTAAGAGGTTACCCGCATAGATACGGGCATCTGGGAATTCAGGTTGCGATCGAACCCAACTCGAGAAAAGCGAGGGGGTACCTTAGCTAGAAAATTTATAAATTTTTGGTGAAACAGTTGTCCAGAAAATCTGCTGCAGGTCGCGTTGATGTGTACATCCAAAGTCAGCAGGATATTAGGTTGTCGGCTGGCATATTTGTTGACAGACTTCATATACAACATGCCTGGTAAGCCATACACTTATACTGTTAGCATGCCGAGGGATAGTTGCTCGTGTTGCGGAAATAGCTCGCTATGGTCTCTGCATTCAAGCAAACACGTCGAGCCATGCGCCATCAGTAGCCGTAGTGGTATTAACCATGCCATAGGAAGTGACTACAAATGTATCCAGGACATTCAGGTCATTGTCTTCAACTATTGGTAGGTAGGTATGATTACTGAATTCTTCGGCTGTAGAGAGTAGCATAAACATCATGCAGCTGTCATCAGTCCTTCTTCGCTTTTGACCTCTGTGGCCTACCGTCAACATAAATATTTAGCTTCCTCAGGTCCATTCTTTATCTGAGTGTACCGAGTCCTGCTTTCTTGAGATCACCTCGCAGCACGCTTGACATATTTATGCAATGACGTCCTCACCTGGCTTTATATTAGCTGGCTCGCGGTAGGCCGAATTCCTAGGTTCTCAGGGCTGGTGTGTCTATGGGCATCCTTAGTACATGACCAAATATGGACCATGTTTTCTGAACGACATTTATGGGCAGCGGCGATGTATTATACATGTTACATAGGGAAACGGTGAAAGCTGTGCTTTCTGGCCACCAGTGTCCAGTGATGGTGCAGTGTTTGTAGTAGCAGGTAACAAGTATATCTAGAGCTATCTAGCTGTTACCGTTATACAACAGCACGGATACTCGGGTTGCATTGTATAAACGAGGTTTTTGATCTATGAATCCATAGCTTCCAGAAGGACTTGAAAGCTATGTTACCAGCGTGCAGCAATGCCAGCTGTACTAGAAAGCAGTGAGCCCAGGATTGTACTTTTCTTCCATGGTTGGACGTCATGAGCTGGATCGATATTTTCTTTAATTTCATGATTTGTCGATAGGTATATGTGGGTGAACTCTGTTTTGGATTCATTCACACAGAGATTCTCAATTCATAGGTTGCTTGCTGTTATTGGGAGAAACTCGTCAATGGGGTTCTTTTCCTTGTCTATGAAGTACACATCGTCAGCATATTCCATCTCTAGCGGTATATCAACTATTGACACTGTGTGGTTTGATCGCGTGGAATCTCTCCGCACAGATCTCACTGCAGCAGCAAGGTAACAGGTAAAAAGCACAGGGGATATATCAACACCCTCTGGGGAGCCGGTTGATGTCTCAAGCTCTGCAGATTCCACTGCGTTGACTCTTACTCTCAGTTTGATGTCTGCAGGCAGTATAGTCTCACTAGTTGCATCTCATCTTCATCGAAACTGGCTTGATGTAGAACATCTAGGATGTGAGTGTTTAATTGTACCGATGGCTCGTGACAAGTCAATGCCCATTTTATGATTATCAAAGAGTTTAGACGTGACTACAGACACAAGCATACGATGAGCCCATAAAATGTCTGCCCAACTGCGTCCACGTTTAAAGCCACTTTGATATGATCCAGTGATGTTGTTGATCTTGTCTCGCGTGTAGCATAGAGTAACATTTGATAGGATCTTCCGTATGCTGTTAAGGAACTCAATAAGCCGTAGATTGACTGGGGGCCGGGTTGCTTCATTCGGCTTGAGAAGCCAGATAATGGTGCATTGGCCTACAGCAACGATGCGAAGGTGGTGCATAAAAGCTGAATTGATTAGGTGTGTGTGATCGGTTTTGAAATAATATCACCTGCGTATTTAAAGTGTTCTGCGCTCATGCCATCTTCCGGATGTACGTCCATTTTCAGGGCCTTGAGTGCATTTTCAAAGTCTGATGTTTTAACTGGTGTTAGCAATGGCACGAGGTCACACAAAACTGATCCAAGGGCTCATCGTCGTCGTGAGTGAGCTGTTCCTGTAAACATGCTTGAATTATGTCTGCTTTGCCCTGGTCAATTCCGATAAAGTGTCCTTCAGTGTAGTGGACAGTAAATGGCAGTGCATAGTAAATAGCTCTCATGGCCCTGGCTGCCAGAAACATGTTAAGACAGTCATCCATGGCAGTCATTATGTCTGCTAGAGTGTCTGCATGTTGAATAGCAAGATCTTTTAAGCATTCACTTATGTCGCGCAGAATGTTATTGCGTTTCCTGCATGGTTTGGTGCGGTCTTCACTTTGGCCACCTTGATAGATGCACAGCCATAACACTTTCTGCGCTGTTGATAGTTTGCTACTACAGTTTCATAAGTATACATAGATCTGTTGTTGTTTTTTAGAACTCCTATGGTACTGGTAGCTGATGGTTCCATATATTTAAATATATTGGCTATGTCTTTGATTGGATCAGGGCTGACGCCGATGTTAGCTATCTTCTCCCCGACGGCCTTTGTGTATGACATTTGCGTATCTGTGTCGTTGATGGCCTTGGATAGATTGCAGGTGACTCTACCATCTCTCCTCGTGTGATGTGTGTATATTAGGGAGAGATGGTTCATTTGAAGGCATTAACGACTGATTTAGGGCCCGAATTGAGAGAGAATCCCGAAGCATGGGCATGGATTGTGTTTTGCATAGTATTGAGTCGGTTGAAGGCTGCTGTTGTAACCTTAGAGCCTGTTAAGGGATTTCCGATAAGCAACGTGTCCTATCTATGTTGTCCCGTGATGTCCTGTAATCGTGTCCACATTGCTGAGATTAGTCAGCTTCGAAATCTCCACACACGAATAGTTATCATCTGGCATATATAGGAATGGCTGTTCTCAGTTCTGCATAGAAGGAATCTAATAGTGATGGATTCTCTTTGTCCCTTTAGCAGTTAGGACATATTGAAGAATTCCGTTTCTAATACTTCCTATTTGTTATTCACTACTATCTTCGGTAAGACTATGATATTGTGGTTGCTGCGACAACCGGTCTTTCCAAAGAGGAGGTAGCGTGATTACCAGCTCGCCTCGTCGGAAGATGATTATGACGATATTTGTACTTGGTAATCTGGGCCTAATCTGATTTCGGAAGATGTCGGTAAGTTACGGTGGTTTACCGTAGGTGCCAGAGTAAATACTATTTAAAAACACGAACTCGTGCCTTGAGGTAAAGTATCAAGGTGATAGCTTTATTCTCCTAATTCTAACTATGTACTTCAATGAAAGTGACTTATACTGTCACAATAGAATTTGTAAAAACAAACTTACTCGTTGATTCAGTATTCTATACAGTTAATTATAAATACGATTACTGGTTCCTATATTTTGAATAATGCTACGTTTCGCGACTAGTCAGACACTTCACTTTTTCCCAATTGCTATACTTATCCAAACTTATCTCTTGTCTACTGAAAATACATTCAGCAAGAAGTTGTACGAGGTGCGAGGCGGACCGGACTCTCGATTAAAGTTAAAGTCCACTTTTTATACTTCTCTGGAGCTCTTTACCATGTTAATTTGGGTTCTTCTTTCCAGAGTTTGATTCGAAGCTCATTGATTGTGACGTCATCCTGACTAATCAAACTCCGACTTTCTCTCTTAGGAAAGGAACACCGAACAAGTTAAGGCGGTTTAGTCGACTCATGAGTGTGGAATTCTATCCGATAACCTCCCCCAAACTTGACAGTGATGGATATTGTTTCGACAATCGTTGTTAATCTTTTCTCAATATCTTATTCTGATTGACGTCTTCTGTCAACTTTTCGTCTGGTTTTCTAATCTTCTTGGCGCCAGACGCTACCACGTCCTCGTCCGGCCCCTTGCTTATTAGGCTTGCGCCTGCATTTTACAAGGGTGCCATGACGTAGTGACCATGTGGCCCATCTGATTCACCAACATCTGGTGTCGTATCTGGTGTCGTGGGTCGCCTCTATATAAATACAGAAACTCGGTCACATTATCACGGTCCTATGGTAAGTCGGTCGTCGCCACGTTACTACGTCATTCTATGAGTCATTCAGTCTGTGCTACGTACACTCTGTCCGTAGCACCCTACCGACCTCTTGCTTGAATATTTAGAAAACTATTGGTCGTAACTTCTGCTGAATACTATAAAAGGTTATGCCGCGACTGCAGCAACAACTTTCATCTTTCAACCACCGACAGACTCCATCAGCTCACTGCCCTAAGTCTTAGTCTATTCTATTCCAATTTCACTTATTGTATCAGCTACATTTTCGTGTCAGTTTTGCATCGACTTGATGCACACACTAGATCGCGCTATTACATCCCTGCCCAATGTGGTATCCGTTCCTTAGCTCGCCTGGTATTCAAATATAGTAATCCACTGAGGTCTTAGACTGCAAATATAAGATGTCCCCGGGGTCATGACCCCCCAGAAGACAATCCGATATCTACAATATGTATTTACAATGTGGCACTTAGTCATAGTGCGTTTTCGCGTTGGTATAGCCTGGGCGATCGCTGACGTATCAATAGTTGACTCTGAATGTGGATGTCAGCCCGCAAGCCTTGATATCGTAGTATGCCATCAAAGTGGAGCTGTCATCTTTCTCCCCCTGTTGGTAGCTGCTGAATGCGTTTGCTGAGTTTTGTCGTGCAGATTTCTTCACTTTCCTATGAAAATGTGACCATATAGGAGACAGTGATACACGTAATTCCGCTAATGGTTTCAGTTGGCAGAAATACTTCTGTCTATCAGATCGTATATTGTGGCAACCGCGTAGGCTTAATCTCGAAGAAGTAGAAGTATATACCGCAGTATTAGGGCCAAAATTATGATTAACGCATAATCTAAATTAGATTTTTGCTTAAGCGTAATTATTAACACATATGCGAAATTAGAATTAAACTTAAGCATAATTATTAACACGTAAGCCTAATTAGTAATGCTTAAATGAAATTAGATTTACGCTTAGGCATAGTTATTAAAGCTTAAGCATAATTATTAAGGCATACGCGAAAATCGAATTTCGCTTTAGCGTTAGTCATAATTTTGGCAATAATGTTGTACTCCTAATCTAGGATTCATGATGGCCTGACTAAGCTTCATTCAGATCCCCGTCAACAGCTTCTGCGATGCTGACCTTCTCTGGTCATTCGTACTCAAGATTGCGTTGTCTTGTCATAAAGAGAGGGACTGGAACAGGCAGACATTGGAAATATCCGGATTCATTTCCAGCTAAACCCCGGCAATTCCTAAAGTTTTGAGCGTGTTTGGGTCGATTTATATACGCTAAGCCATGAATTCTAAGAATAGCAGTATCAAGGTAATTATATAGGTAGTATGTTGAATATTTTTAAAGCCATAGGCAGCAACAGCACTCAGGTAAATTAGTTTCAAAATAGTCAACAGAATGTTTATTTAGTAGTAAAGACATCCAATTCGTACAACAACGACAGCCCTATCTACACAATTCATGATGTAATTAATTATGGCATGATCCTAGACGTCACGTAGTTGATTATGACGTCATATGATTGATAGATAAACTGGAATCCTCAATATTCGCTATTTTCTTACCGATTTTTGTGTTAGATTTGTTTATAACTGTAACGCTTCACTACTGGCCAATGCGGCTATAAAATATAGTGACGAATGCACCATGTTATGGTTTCTGAAATAAAATTAATTTTTAATTTTCCGAATAGGTTATTGAAGTTTATCACCACATCTCATGTTAAGTAGTACATTTCACAACATTAGAGAAAGATAAACAAGAAAGTTGCATACGTCATCATTGCTCGGAGACGTGATGCGGTATAATACATTATTTTTAACGCGTGTCAATAGAACTGAAACCTGGCCCCTTTTAATATCACTATTACCAACCTAAAGCTCGTGCAAAGTGATAATTTACGACGAGGTTGATAATAGTGATATTAAATGGGACCGAGTTTGAGATTCTATTTACCACATTGAGAAGTCGGGAACTCGGATTCGGAACTAAACGTGATGCTAAACTGATACTGGTTTGATTATGTAGACGTATCGGGTTTGTATCTGACTGCAGAAGATTCTCTCGGTTCGGAAAAGACAAAGTGTCTTTCTCTAATCACAGATTGAACCTAACACTTATCAAAGATTAACGAACATATCTTTATTAACTGACATAACTGAATGAAGCAAATAAGTCGTATTGCAGACGGTAAATAACCCTAAACTTTATCTATGCAAACCTGGTTTCCAATTTTCAATCGATAACCACAAGAATTGCAGAAACTAACTAATTTAAATACTGAAACAGACGTTTACAGAGATGTACTCTGACTTCAGGATCATCGGATGACGGAGTGATATCGAAGCACTGACGACAGCGTCTTATATATGATAAAAGGGTGTTCATGACCATCGTCACACAACAGGAGCAAAGGAGGTAGTTAAGATTCTGATTGGTCAAGCCTCATTACTTACCTAATAGAATCCCCACAAACTCTCTTGAAGATGCGTGCGTTCGACTAGTTATAATTAGTTCGCGATGGAACCGTTCTGAAGGGTATATCACAACATCTTGTTGATATTGCACCATACTGACGTCACGATGTTGTGATTCAAAGCATAGATTTATGTTATTGTTCAGCTTGACAGCTCGGCCACGGACCTCTACCTGAACCCTTAGGATCCGCTAATGCATGGTTTGTCTATTTAGGCCTTGGCAACATACGGTCACAGCACCACAGAACCTCATCATCCAGTGATCTCTGACCTAGCACGTACTGCGGATCTGGTCACGGCAAAATCCATAGCCCATGCAGCACATGAATCAGCAGCACCTGGCAAAGTTCGATCGTTCGAAAACCAGTCATTTAACCACTGCCTCTATTCAAGATATTTCCAGTCATAAAGTTACCAAAATAATTTTTTCCTGCTGTACGTTGCCGAGCATTAACTTCTTAAATAGCTACAATCGTTCCTAAAACAATCCCGCATCGAAGCAGCCAATTCTCAGCCGCATTTCATATACAGCCGCCAATACATGTGGCATCAAAATTCATTCAGTAATAACAAAACCAGTATTTCATACAGGCCTAACTAACCATGCTTGGATTTCGGATACATTCTATAACACCATTATGAAATGCGTTTGACTTTTAGAAATACAATAGTTTGCATTCGTTGTTACGACTTAACAAATAGTTTGCGTTTGTCGTTACGAAAGTTTGCGTTTGTTGTTACGAATTGTATTCAAAATGGTTTGCATTTGTTGCTGTCCAAAGGTGAGTAATTCTTTCATCCATTCCATTCCATTTACGCGGCATTTATTAACAATGACACTTGCTGTCTTCACTATTGACCGGCGCCATCGCTAAAGTAAATGTTCATTCTTCCGTCCACTATTCTATCCTCCTTCTTGTTGAACAGACAAGTCCTTTATTCATAATTTAAACGTATATCATATTCCAGTACACAGCTTAAAATAGGTTACCACATCACACGATCCTGACTAGGTCATCATGCTCATCTATCTATATACATGATATTTGTTACATAAATAAAAACAAGTGCATACATGTTCAAACCCACGCATACACACGCACACATATTACATAAATGGTTTCTCATAAACGCTGTAAATAAATCACGATGACGCTGTCGTGCCGTAGAATATATTTATAACTGAGATGAATCTATCAAAAAAAGACTACTAATAAGACTAACAGAGGATTTGGGCTTCAGGCTCGCCAGTTCAAGAGATCATATGCAAATAATGCTTAAGACATTTCCTCATTTCTACTTCCTCAAAATCCCCAGATCCGAATTCGGATATCTACAACATGGACTGAAATTGTAACATATTTTCCAATGACATCAATACATCCAGTTTAGATCTTGTATTTAATTTACGACCGTAAAGGGCTCCCAATCACACCCCGATAACTAACACATCGGACGTCTCACTCTTACGCTGAAAAATTTAGCATTTGAATTTGAACGATGAGAAACAGTTGCAAAAACAGTCATTTTATTTACATAACTAACAATATGCATTGACAAAATATCGCATATACTAATATGTAACGTCAGGATCGATATTGTTATAACTACGTCATAGCTGCGCATGACGTGCGTTACTAGCGCTCCACTTCTGCGTAATGATAGCCACAAGAACGATCGTATTCTGATTGGTCAATGTAAAATTACTTTGCGCGGGACAACCAATGAAAAGCGCTCCACTGTGTTATTAACTGGGTTGATATAGACAATATTACATTATTACGTTTGTTTTATATGATAAAATGATATATAATGGTTTAATGAATATTAGGTAATGCATTATGAGCTTGTTTTTGTCATAAAAATGTGATCTTTATTAAGCAATATTTATGATGATATTGATAATTTTAAAATAATCTCATTCTTAATTTATAAATGATATCGAGGGATCTGAAGATCATATGCCGACGACACTGCATTATGCTGCTCCAGCGCGTCATCAATCGAAATAGAGAGAAAACTATACAGCGACGTAAACTTAATTTCTGTATTGTCCAAACAAGGGTTAGTCATCTTCAATGCTACAAAATCCGTGAATCCAACCATAACAAATTCACATACCTTCATATCCCAAGATAACGATATCTTTTTTAAAATAATACAATATTATCAGCAGTACATTCCAGTAAGTATCTTAGCATAAGCATTTCAAATGAGTTAAGATGAACTTCTCATATAGATCAAATATCAAAGAAATCTGCAAAGATCTTAGCTACCATGAGGCAAATGAAGTATAGTTTAAGCGGGAACACAACATCTACATTGCATATTTGCGCCCTGTGCTCGAATATGGAAGCGATGTTTGGGATGGTTGCTGTGGTCGGGACTCTGAAAGACTTGAAGTGGATCAAAATGAACCCATGAGAATAATAACTGGCTTACCAAAGTTCCCACCTTTAGAAATCCTTTATAAAGAGACTGGCATAATTCCCTTACACGACCGTCGTAAACAAAAGAAACACATATAATTATATAAAATCGTACAAGGAGGTTGACCCGATTATATAAGAGATATAATTCCGAGAAGAGTAGGTGATATCACAGAGTATAACCTTAGACATTCTAAAGATTTTATTCCACCAAACCACCAAAGAAGGACCCGATGTTAAAACACAGCAGGGGTGTATCGACAATCGGGCTCGATAGGGATGTCGAGAGGGATAACCCCTCCAGTTTTGTCACGATCCAGTCATCATTAACAAACGAGTAGAAATTTTCTAATTTAATGACAGGGTGCCATTTTCAAACACACCAGGCGTGACTCGAGACAGGGCTCGTAATGATGTCCAGAAGTACCACATGTAAAGTTGTATCTAGATCTCTTCATTAATAACGTTGGAGTAATGATTTCAAATTTAATGGTGGGCGGAGTCATGTGCCCTTATAAAACCCAACAGGACAGTATATCGAAGATTGGGATTGTCCCATCTTCATCAACCGGCATCATTTTACGCCATTTAAACATTCCAAGGCTCTTTTTAAAAGCAATTGATTTGCACCAACCGACCATCTGACAAATGTAGGAATCTAGTTATGTCATGCGTACCCCTATAGGTAGGCTCGGCCCACACCTCGCTCATGTTGGTATCGATCGGTCCCTGAACTCCCTGACTATGAATTTCCAGAAAACCATTCAAGTAAGCTGTTGAATATTTTGTGACTAACGTGACGCACGCTGTTGCTGGCCTATGGCAACAATCAAATTAGTTTCAAAATAGTCAACAGGATATTTCTTAAATAATAAAGACACACTTTGTCCAAAAACACTTAGTCCGTCATCAATTGAGCCGTCGTGACGAACTTTTCTACGCCATTCCTAACGTCATTGAATATGATGTCATCCTGCAGGTCACGTACTTCATTATTACATCATATGATGGATGGATAAACTGGAAAGGTCTATTCTCTCTATTTGGTATATCACAAAATGTCTTGGCCCTCAAACCCCAATGCAATAAACTGGTGTAATATCATATTTAGTTGATGGAGATAATATATTAGTAATTACAAATGTTGTCACTTTGTTTCCTCATACTCTGAGAATACCTCTGGGGTATTTCTGTTGCAGGTAGTTTGGGTGGACGCACATATTAAATATACTTTAGAATTAAATAAAATCTGTGTAATCTTTTGGATATTTGCATACAATCAACGCGAATGCGTAATGTTTAATCAGTTCTCATATCATGCAGAGAACAGGACAAAACCACATAGATCCATTCCACCTATAACCCGCCTATTTTAATCAAACTATTTTCAATTTGAACATTTTGAACTCTGAATTTTCAGAAACTCAGGTACAAGGTAACTGTATAAGTAAGATGTTTAAGATGCTGTAACTAATGTGCCCGTGGGAGGGGTGGTGGAGTTGGGGGCTGTTGAAACCTATGTCAAACTAGTTTCAAAATATCCCATAAAATATTAAAGTCTCGATTTAATCATCGCCTTAACCGTTTTACCCCTTTAACACTCAAAACGGCCATAAACGGCTTCTGAAATGGTCTTGGGAAATGTCGATTTGCCGACCAAGAAGACTATTTTTGAAAATTTGTCAATGGAATGCCTCGCTCGATAAGCGAGCCAGTCATTCCAGTGATAAATTTTCAAAAATAGTCTTCTCTTGGTATGCAAATCGACATTTTCTTTGAAAAGAATCAACATTTTCTTGAATAAATTTAAATGTTGACGGGTTAAGAGGTACTTGACTCGAAACAGTGGATGTATTCGTTAGTTAAATATTTTGAAAGCATTCTTTATGTAAGAAGTGAAGAGAAACAAGTGGATTATAAGAGGAACGTGTGTATCTGTTTCCGTTTATGGATACAATTTTCGGTGCAATTGTTCTAATACTTGGCTATTTATTTATTTCATCAAAGCAAGTGAATGTGCGTGTGGTTAGGGTTGGGGTTACTTCCTACTACTAGTACTACTACTACTACTACTACTACTACTACTACTACTACTACTACTACTACTACTACTACTACTACTACTACTACTACTACTCCTTTTTTTTTCTTTTTTTTTTAAATCAGACGCTAACGCAGCCGGACAAACTTCACGGAGGAACTCCTTTAAAAAGGCTTGCAAACCCCCAGAAAAAAGACTGGTAGACTAGTAAGCCTGATTAACACTATACCAAAAACCAAAAATAAAAAATATATCTAACTAACGAGCATTAATACAATCTATAAATACATACCGCTTAAATGGTAGAGATACAAAACAATAAGCTGATAAAGATCTGATAGTAAAACAAAACTTAACAAAGGCATTACTATTCAATCCAGGTGTGGTAGTAGGCCCGTGTGGCGAGTGCAACTGTCCAACAATTGAAAAATGACTCGTCAATCAATGACAAATAAGTCAATTATTGACGCCAGTGGGCTGATTCTTTAAAGATCAGCGGGCGTAGTAGCATGTGGGTAGTATAATACATATAGTCGGCAGGAAAATTACAGAAAAATAGATGGCGCTCTTGTTTAGATTTTCGATTGACTTTATTGTAAGGATTTGTAAGTTACTATTCAATCAAGATGTGGTAGTAGGCTCGTGTGGCGAGTTCAACTGTTCAACAATTGAAAAGTGACTCGTCAATCAATGAGAAAGAAGTCAATCATTGACGCCAGTGGACTGATTCTTTAAAGATCAGCGGGCGTAGTGGCATTTGGGTAGTATAATACATATAGTCGGCAGGAAAATTACAGAAAAATAGATGGCGCTCTTGTTTAGATTTTCGATTTATTTTATTGTAAGGTTTTGTAAATTACCCGGGAACAAATAGCCCTATAAAACCCTGTGCAACTTTCTAAAATTACCGGGGACTATTTTATAATTCAATGGCAACTTACTTTATCGATTGATTATTAAATTGTCCCAGTCTGTTTGTTTGGTAACATGAAGTATTAAACATAACAATATCAAAATGCAGACTAAAATGAATTAATTAAAAGACACAGATAAAACAGTTATAGTAATTGAATGTTTTACGCTAGTGCAGGCTCATTTATTTTTACAGTTCCCAACTGTATTGAAACTATGTTTGTTTTGCACCATATAGCCTTGAATACTTTTTCTTTAGCATGGTAGGCGGAGGCATGTATCTGTCAAATATCTGTCAAGTCCTCAACTTGATCTTTAAAAAACAACTGATATCATTTGGCTATTTGGAGATGGCTTCTTTGAGGTAAAAACACATGCCTCCAGAAATGATTCTACAATTCTCTCCACGAGAGCTTGTGAAACACATGCCCACGTCGCATATGATATAACAAGATCATTCAAGAATTTTAGCCTTAAAGAAACACATTTCACTTTAAGATCAATTAAATCAAGTCCTCCTTCTAACTTAGCATTATTAAGAACATGATGGGAAACTAAATGACTCTTTTCTTCCCATATGAATGACAATATCAACTGGTTAACCTCCTTTTCTACATGTTTTGCCATGTATACAACATATGCTGTATACCATAGTCAAGATAATACCAAGTTGTTGACAACAAACACTCTACCAAAAATTGAAAGACGACGACGCTTCCAATTTGCTAATATTCTCTTAAGCTTATATACTCGTTCATCCCAAGTTTGTGTTGTGTTCGGTTTCCTGCTAAAATAGATGCCTAAAATCTTAATGGTATCATTAGACCAATTGATTTCAAGTGGCTGGTCATTCCGCTCTTTCCATGGCCCCAAAAATAATCCTTTGGATTTTCCTTTATTGATTTTCGAACCAGATGCATTTTGGAACCTTTCTAGTACTTGGTTTAAAATTGTAAAATCATTGTTTGAACTAGCAAACACAGTTGTGTTATCAGCATATTGTGACAGCTTAAGTGGTCTTTCTATGCCATGAATACATATGCCTTGAAAGTTATTATTTTGCCTCAATGCTATGCCAAGGGATTCCATTACAATAACAAATAATAATGGCGATAGGGAACACCCCTGTCTAACACCTCGTTCTAAGAAAATTTCTCTGGATAATTGATTGTTCACTAAATAGCTACTCTTGATATCCGTATATAAAATCTTAACCCATTTAATAAAGTGTGTGCCTAACCCAAACGATAGCAAATAATTAAAAAGAAAATCCCATTCCACACTGTCAAATGCCTTTTCGTTGTCCAAGGCAATCACAGCTGAAGGGATGCTATCCTTCTCAAACAATTGTATAAGGTCTCTTATTAACATGGTGATGGTTAAAATTGTGCTCCTAGGCACAGCACATGTCTGATCTGTTCCAATAATTTCTCCTAAAACACTACCAAGTGTCAATGTTAGTGCTCAGGATATTATTTTGTAGTCTACACATAGTAGAGAAATTGGTCTGTAATTCTGATGATGTCTGTCATCTCGTTTATATATTAGCCTTACGTATGCCCTCGCCACAGTTGGTGGTAAATGGCCTTTCTCAAAGATTTCAGTGGCTAACTCTTCCATTATTAGACCCACAAGGTGCCAAATGGTTTGGTAAAATTCAACGGGAATGCCATCACAACCAGGGTGATCATGCCTTTGAGGGATTTAGTTAAATCTTCTAGTGCTACGGGTTGAGCACAGAATTCAGTGCCTGTGTCAGACACTTTTTTGTCTATATTTGCTAGCAAATTCAATATTGCATCTTCATCAATTCCCTCTGACTTGTACAATGCCTCATAGTAATTGCATACAATAGTCCTCATTTCATTGTTGGTAAAGACGGTTGAACCATCCGACATGTTTAATGAGTACATCACCTTATCTATTGCCCATGCTTTTTCTAATGTACAAAAATATCGGGTTGGCTTTTCCCCTTCTGCATGCATCTGGGCTCTTGCTCTCATTTTTGCACCTTCAAACTCATATTGTTCTAATTCTCTTATTTTACTTTTAATTTTAACCAGTAATTCATAATAATTATCTTCACCATAATTTACTTTAGCATTAATTTTCATCAGTATTCAATGAAGTGTTTTCTTGCATTTGCATATTTCCCGTGCTTTTCTATTAGCAAACTTTTGGGAAACATACTTTAAATCCAGTTTTCCATCCTCCCATCATTGCAATGTGCTCTTCTATGATGCTTTCCTATTAATCAAATGCTGCCAACAACTCTCCATATTATTCTTTAGAAATTCTTCTCCCAACAGTGTTGTGTTTAATTTCCAAACCCGGCCCCATTTGTTACCCAGCCAGCATTGACAAAGATTACACAAACCATGTTGTGATCTGAGAATGCGACTGGCTTAGTAATAATATCTGTCCAGTACCCTGTCAACAACCTATTCATATAAATTCTGTCGATCCGTGAACCAACTTTAACATCTGCCGAAAAACATGTAAGATCTTTACCGTGAGGTTTTGATATTCTAAATTTTCATTATCACATATTTGGTTTAAGAGTCCATGTGATGTATCAGTATAGGTTGAAGTTGCATTCCTGTCATTTTCTTTATCTACGACACAATTAAAGTCACCACCCATTATTAAGTTTTCAGTGATATTATCTAGTGATGTTGTAGACATCTCATTAAAAAAATTACGACATAGTTGATGAGATGCAGGTGCATATATACACATCAAAGTGAAACGTGTTTGTTGTATATCTATTGTGACTCTCACCCAGCGACCATTTGCATCTGATACTGAAGAGAGTATATTTACATAGGCTGAACAACGAGAGAGTATAAAAATTGCTACGCCAGCACTATTATCTTGACATAACGAATATAATATTCTGTATCCAGAAATCTTTTCTAAATTATCGTATAATTCTGACTTCTGAATCTTTGTTTCCTGTATCAAAAGCAATGTCAATATGCTCATTTGTTAAAGTCTCTAGTAAGTCACGCTGCTTTATGTCACTTTTTAAGCCTCTACAATTGAGTGTACAAATTAACATAAAAAGTAATATAATGATGTGTAGATTTTGTTTTTTGGACCCTCTCTTAGACCATTCACCTATTTTACTCTCAAACTCTGTACTACTTAGTTCAACTATTTCCAAATGCTTTATATTTAAATATATCTGAATCATGACGCAGATTCCTATATTTAACCCCTTTTGCCATCACATATGGAACTAACATCCCTCCTGCCTCTGACCTGTACATGACCATTTCATCGGGTGATTTAGAACTCTGTGTTTGATTGGATATATCAGATTCAGCCGCTGACATATTATCATCTTCTATATCACATTCCTCTATTTCTGATTCAGAACTGTCTCCATCTTTCTGTCGCTTTGTTTCACCCAATCGATCCGAGACACAAGTTACTTTCTCTGTATTATTTATATCGCCTAGATTGAGTGTGGTCAGTGGAAAGTCAGAGTTAGTTTCAGTATCTTGCGACCTGAATTTTACTTGTCCTAAATTAAACCTTTCTTCCAGAAGGTATTGATCATCATCTTCAACTTGTGTCGAATTAACCTCTCTGACATCAGACTTGGATTGACTAGTTACTGGAGTAAGACTTAGCCCCTCATCTAGAACCTCTGTTTCATCGCCTGAAACTACAGCGATTGGCTTCTTATTTTTTTCACCATGCTTCTCATTAACATGGACTTCAGCTACAATCTCAGCAACTACCGGTTCTACGACATTTTCTTTAGAAACATGCTTTTCATTAACATTGACGTCAACTAGAATCTCAGCAACTACCGGTTCTATGACATTTTCTTTAGACACAACTTGTTCTGCACTTTTATCAGCACCCTTTTTGACAGATTTGTTCCGCGGGCATCGCCAATTAAAATGATCAGATAACCCACAAACAAGAGATTTGTTTTTGTTAGGGCAATCTGTTGCAAGATGTTCTGTGCTTAAGCAGATTCTACACTCTTTGATTAGCTCTCTATACCATAATGGCAAGATAAATAAACATCTACCGTGACCTTACTTGGGAGAGCTTGTTCTACCTTTTCGAACCAAATTCTTCTGATGCCATTTTCTAAGGTTCGATCAAATGAATAGGTTTCGTGTTCTATTTTTTCTACTTTGCCATACTTGATCAATTCATTGATAACCCATTTATCTGGGATCTCTAACGGAACCTTCATCTTAACTAACAGACGATCAGATTCTATTTCCTCCGCATTACACACCTCGTCCTTTACGACAAGGACCTCGTCGAGCAACCTTTTCTTCACACTTTCATTAACCACGGTGACATTCCATACAGATTTAGAAACGTTAATGAGGCCTTTGTCGTGATTTTAAGACTCAGGGTACGCTTATAGGAGGTTGTCATGGTGTTTCAATTAAAGAGGAACCCCATACTACTACAATATATAAAGGTGGATAATACAAATATATAATACCACGACGTCAGGGAAAGAGCTAAACACTAAATAAATAGTGTCCCCTTTTGAAACACTGACGCCCACCAACAAATACGAATAGATAGTACAGTCGTATATTTGTTAGTTTGAACCACTTATTAAGTGGTTCACTAACACCTAACCGATTAAAGTATACTAACAGATATATGAATAGATAGTACAGTCATATATTTGTTAGTCTGTTCGAGTTGACTGGGGACAGCCAACTGACTATAAAGATTTATTTAATTAAAGAACTAGGTGTGCGCTTACAAATGACAAAGGAATTAAATCTACTCACTCAAGCGATCGTGCCAAATATAATGCGCTAGCCAAGGAACTATAGAAATAGCATACTGGTGCGGGGAGAAATGTATTGCATTGACCACAGTAACAGGAGACCTATTACATAGCCGAAACCGCCAGCTAAGAGGAGTGCCTTTAGAAAATGGAGACACAAAATCAGCTCCAACCAAGACAAGAATTTACAAATTAAACATAAAGTTTGAAAGGAAATACTAATACGAAATATATGTATAAGATTTATCTACAAAATCGCGCTAGAAACTAGCAAATTCGGGCAGCAGTTGCAGAGCCAAATAAACGCGTGCGTTCACTTCGACTACTACTACTACTACTACTACTACTACTACTGCTACTACTACTACTACTACTACTACTACTACTACTACTACTACTACTCCGCACACCCCAAATATAATACATTCGCTACGTAGGTGTCAAAATGCAGTTGAATATTTTGAAACAGATTTATCTGCAATCTGGTGCTGCCCATGTCAAATTGGTTTCAACATGTCCAACAATTTACTTATATCATGACTGCAAAAGTTAGACACTGAGAATCTTCCAGATATATACGGGAAAAATTCGATAATTTTTTTATGTGGGACATCTTTTTCGGGGTCACGGGCTGTAGACCAGTTATCCCTGGCCTTAATCTCCCTCTGCACCTAGGTATAATTAAACCACGACTGCTTCAACTTTTGTTACACGCCACGTACCTCAATGTGGTGCTGCCATGCTGTTACACGCACATCATGCGCAATGGGAGGAATAGTTAATGTTCGATCTGAAGGAGCTCTGTTTTTACACTGGTACCGCTTTTACAACTCGATGGAGAGAAGCAAAGATGAGGGGAAGAGATTACCCGCGTTGACAACGATAGCCAGGCATGGCCTATCCATATATTTATCCCCCGATGTACTTAACGTGAAACAGAGTCCTTAAATCAGCCCTGAATGCCGGTGACGTAATGTTGTATGTGAATGGATTGATGACGTTGTTGATAGTTAACATGTAGCTATGGGAATGATACAGGACATGATGGTACGATTGATGAGGAATACCAAAGAACTCGTGTAGAACTATATGGAGCATAAGAGGGGATGTTGTGATTAAAAATAGGATTAGGATAATCCCGATTATCCGGGCATCTGTTGTCTGACGATGATCTTGTCTGACGCCATTCATAATGGTAGATTTCCTTGAGACCTGCGCATGTTTAAGCAGATGAAATGTGCTGATTATTAACATTGGAAAAAGAGATACGGCGAATACCGATATAATATCACCGATTCTACTATCGCCAATTGAACCACAAAAAATCACATGTTCATCTTTATATGTCAGGTCGACAGGACGGTAGAAAAATGCAACTGCGATACAGCATGTTAGAATTAAGAACCATATTGCTGAAGACATCAGAAACACAAATGGAGCCGTGAGTTTCATTTTAGCAGACAATGGGTAAACCAATTGATACCATCGTACTATTGAAAAAGCGAATAGATGGTAGATGCCTGTACATATTGACGCGATGTGCAGATATAGTAGGAAGACACACAGATGTCTGGCGCCCTCAAATGGTATGACGGGGAAAAGCAACACGTCAGCAAGCAGGGTAGTGAGGCACGTGAAACAGTCGCAGACAGCCAGAGTGATGATCAATGCGAATATTGTGGATTTGTATCTTTTGAACTTTATCAAGCAGATGAGGACAATAAAATTAGCTGTAACTCCAACTCCGAGTACCACAGGTGGAAGTATTTTAATCCAGAATTGATGAATATTGTCCCAGACGTCCAAGTAGAGTCGAATCATGTCTTCATATGACGCTTCCTGGAAGTCCATTGTTGTATTATTTCGCATGGTATCTGTCATGTTTATGGTTACCGTTATTATGGCTGGCTGGCTTACTGTTGTAAGATGCCGTTATTCTGTTGCTGATTATTATAACATATATAGAGCGGTGTTTTGCAATGAGTAAATTATCTTGTTTTTCACTAATGGTGTGTACAATAAAGACTCATTGCTATCACCGAACACCCATGCAATATAAGGTGAATTGAATATGTTTCTGTCAGGTGCGCTAATCTTTTCCCATATCTATACCTAAGTGTGATCTTTATTAAAAACTGTTACATTCCTATTAGAAATACCACAAAGAACATAATTAGACCTAGATTTTCGGATATGATAAAATACAGGCTATACAAGGAAGACTCATTAAGATTGACAGTATGTTCATTCCAACTTTAAAGCGTTCCAATTTCAAATCCACCGAACTTGAATATTGTATTAAATATTAACGTGTAACCTATCCAATATGCATAGGTCAACCACGTAGGCACAGTACTTCTATGTGAGAATGGTGAAAAATGAGACCACCACTTCGTCTACCGCGGCGGTGGTCTGGGGGGAGCGTTTGTGCGCTGTGCTGCTTGGTGCATTCGCGGTTTCTGGGTTCGATTTACTGCCAATACCAATATACCGTAATGTCACAACTACCTGTAAAGCTTCGTCCACTCAGTGACAGTCATATGACAGATTGGTAAGAAAGACGTCTCTTCAACGGCACACGAACCGACAGCAAACATACAATATGCTCGTCATAAGCACCTCTTTTATGCAGGGGCCTATATCGTGACATAGAGGTCTGGTAGCTTCGCTTATTATTTATCCATTGTGTTATTTCTCGACGTAATACAATTGATAGCGTTAACATGGATTAACGGTTTCACGCTAAAGCCGGCGAAAACCGGTCTCTGTAGTGGCTTTTGAGGAACGTCAATTTGCAAGGCAAATGAAGGCTATTTTGAAAATTTGCCACTGGAATGACTGGCCCGATTATCGAGTCAGTCATTCCAGTGGTAAATTTTCAAAATTAGTCTTCTCCTGGCCTACAAATGTACATTCAATAAGCAAAAAAATTAAATCAAATTTAGACATTAAAGTGTTTAAAAAGAAGCGAGGATCCATAAATAGCTGAATGAGAAAGACAGGAAAATCATGTACTGTGAGGACTTAGGGAATCGTATTTTGACAATAGATATTTCTTTGTCTACTTATTTCTTTGCAATTCTCTTCATACATTGTCTGTGGTTCATATTCAATAGAGCGCATCCCATTGAGAGCTACGCCCCACTCCTTTGAGAGCTATGTCCCACTCATTTCTAGCTAAGCTATGATCAGTATTTGTACGTATTGCGATAGATTTATATAACCTAATTTGAACCCTGAGTTACCAAAATCCCAATTGCAAGGTAATTATTCAGTTAAGCTGTTGGGTATTCTAAAACTAATTTAACCGGTTGCTGTTGCTGCCTATTAAATTAGTTTCAAAATATTCAACGGAATGTTTATTCCATAGTAAATCCATCAAAGACATATAATTCACACACTTGATGTACTGTTCAACGGTCATAACTGAGCAGCTAGATACGTGACTATGTATGGTGGCGTAGCCCTACATACGACGTGGTTATTTTTACGTCATATAGTTGATTGGCATATCGCATCCCTCCATTATGAATGGACGAACGTGATGTGTCATCTTACATGCGTGGTCGGAATTACTTATGTTATCTGGTGAGTAGCAAAATGTTTAAATGACTCTGGAAGCCAAAGCCATGGACACTAATTAGGTGTTGTGACCAGCTTGTTATGGGTTGGGTAAATCCAGAAGATGAAATATACGGTAAGTGCGGTAAGACAGCCTGCAAACATCCTAGCTGTTCATCAAATAATCGCTGTTGGCAAGATTATTACCTGCCAAAAATAGAAACATGAGCTAGTCTGGTCAGCCCATATACTGATGTGTTTGCTAAGTACTATAATAATTAAACTCTCTTCCGACAGAGATTAGCCCTATGTCGCGCAGTTGTTGCTTAGCTATTACTCAATTTTTTATGTGACAGGGAATCGTTTAGAAACTGCCTGAGTAGAGGATATGATCCATATTTTATTTCTGTGGAATATGGCAACAAAATATGTCTTATCCGACTACTATATTGTATAAAACAATGAAGAAATCTGATCTGTCACTCAAGTATCTGACGTCATGAGTAAAATAAGTCACTTGTGAGCTGACATCACAATCAAAGTTATGTAGCTACAACCTCCAATGAGATGATATGACAGTGACGTATTGTGTGTCACTGGTGAAAATTACACATCAATAAACAGTGCATTGAATATTTGATAGGTAATTTGACTGGGAGCGGATGCTGCCTATAACAGCTCCGAGTCAAATCTCTGACTTACCTTTAGAGTTTCCTTCAAATTAATATTCTGGGAATGCAGTGTTCAAAGTGTTGCAATCGACTTGAAATCACCCGGAGAGTGGGTGGAGCTTAGCCAGAGGTGGGCGTGGCATAGCTAGAAATGGATCCTTCCATTAGTGACTATAGGCCGGTGGTTAGTTGATACAGGTGACTTGCTATAGGATGTGATTATAGCTATCGTATGTACTGGCTATATTTACCACGCGCATACACTCTCTACGGGGATAGTTGTCGGGACCGGCGGTGGCTTAAGTTCAGTAAATCGTAATTGTGCGTGACCGGGTGTTCACTAACTGGCTGACGTAGGCGACATATAGAGCCTTCAAAAATTACTAAATTATATTTTGGCAATTTGAAGAGAAATTGACGAGATGCAAATTTACATATTTTTAACAGAAATAAATCTGTATTATCTATTGTAATCCGACATTTTATTAGACTACATAATATATTTAGTAACAAGAACACGGCATTTATCAGATACTATTAATTACACCAGTATTTTGGCGGGTGTACAGGCTGTTATCACACGTGCAAACGTATGTCCCAAGCGCAGCGAGGGAAATACATTCTATATGTTCTGAGCGTAGCAAGGGAAATATATTTGTTTACACGTGTGGTAACAGCCTGTACTCCCCGGAAAACACTGGTGTAACTAATTTATTACCCCTCAGAAGTCAGCGAGAGATTAAGAAAGAGAGAGTAGGAGAGAGTGAGTGAGAGAGAGAGGGAGAGAGTTTTATCTTATCTTAAATATTGCCAATTTTCAACGCTTTATGACGTCAGTTTCAGAATGTATCAACACTTATGACGTCATGAGCGTGGTCATTAGCTATTGTTATGTCATAATTAATCTGCACATTAAGACAAATTAATCATAGCCATAAAAACGGCGAGTTTATTATCGATCGCAGTCTTGTACATTTCTTCGTGACGCGATTATAAGTTGTTGGAGCTCACTTTATATTACTGCTGGCCTGCTAAATGTATAGCGTGCCAAACGTGCCGCAAGCCCAGGCCGATATTCGGAATGTATATAGTACAAAGTGTAATTGATATACAAAGAGGATTATGCCTGTGAACCCTGATTGGACCTTTCCAGGTTTAGCTATGCCCCGCCCATCTCTAGCTAAACTCAATCCACACCTCGTTCATGTAGCGATCAATCGGTGGCTGCACTCTCTAAATCTCAATTTCCAGAAAATTAAACATTTAAGCTGCTGAACATTTTGAAACTAATTTGAATGGGTGCTGTTGCTGCCTATGTCCTATTTTCAGCAGTATGTTTATTAAATAGCAAAGACATACAATTCGTACAACGTGTCAGACTATTACGCGTTTAACACGGACTAAATCGAGTCATTCATATTGTGATTGATTATGAGGTCATCCTACAGATCACGTAGTATATTATGACGTCATATGACGGATGGATAAACAGCAACGGCCCATTCTCGGTATATTGGGTGTTGTGCCTAGGTCTCTGAAGACGTGTATCCAAAGGTCATAGGTCAATGTCATCGAAAAGGGATATGCTTGGACTGAGAGCGCAATGTCTAATGAATGGATCTATAACAAACTTTGATGACTGGTTGCACGTGAGCTTCCGGAGAGGTTGGTTTAAACGTGATTTATTTTGTTCAGATGGAAGCACGATAAGACTTAGAGTCGTATGCCCGTGTCTCCCATACACATACTGATTATTCAAAACTTGTTTACAACAAAATGGCGGCAAATCATAATAGTTTAATTAATTGTAGTCTATTAGTGTGTATAAGTGTGTGGATGTTGAGTGTGAGGTGGGGGAGAGTAGGAAGAAAGACCGAGATAGAGAGAGAGGGGGAAAGGGGGGGGGAGAGGGTGAGAGATAGAGAGAGCGAGGAATAAGATCAAATGGAAGAATAGCAGAGGTGAGCTCTCGGTGCTGCCTTCGCCCCGACCTGTACGTGTTGGGCTGCTGTCCATTTACCCTTTAAACTATAAGTTTGCGAACGGGAAGCTACTGGAAGCGGTTGGTGTTACTTATGTATTGACATACCGTATTACAGATCAGTTTGTTCATTTCCAAGTTGGCAGTGTAAGTCCCGTATAGATGCTGGTTGACCATAAGATTAGCAAGAGAAATATCGTTCAAGGCAAGCTGATTTTGGAAAACGACTCTTTGCTCGTTAAAAAGGGCACAATGTAAGAGGTAGTGGTTTGTAGATTCATCATTGTGCCCACAAGAACAACTGGCAGATTCCGACAGAAAGTTGTCAAATAGATGTCGGTTTAAAGAACTACAACCATTTCGGAGCCTGCATAGCATCATGTTGGCAAACCTCGGGCCTACGTAATACCACTCAGGGGGTTGTCGTATGGGTGACATAGCCTTGAGTTTGCTTTTAAATTCTAGAAGAGTGACAGAATCTCTCACCGGCACAGGAAGCATATTCCAGGCGCGGATGGTTGCTGGGAAAAAGGATCCATAGAAGAGCTCAGTACGGCAGCGGAATGGAGCGAAGAAATTTGGATGACGGATATTGTATTCTGGAGAGGTTGTGACTTTAAGGTGAATAGGTCATATAATATGGCAACATCAACTAAAGGTTGGGATTGCGAGACTAGCAATTTTCCTGGATGATATAGATCTATTATTATTTGGATATAAATCAATGACAGATTAATCGATACTCGATTGATTAAATGATGGTCGATTTAAGAAAATTCATAATGGATTGTTGATAAATCAGATTATATTTCAAGTTTTACTTTGGAAACAATTTAAATCTATCCAAATTTTCTATAGTTAAATTAAGACGACGTACATAGCAATTTAAGATGGAGACACGTTAGATACGGAGAAAACATAAAAAACACGTTTATAATACTTATCACATTGCCATAATAGATTCGGATCGCAGATCACAATTTGCCGGTACAGAATATGTTATGAACAGCTATTTTGCAATGGATGAATCCAGTCTTCCACGCAGGTATTGACGGCATAATCAACCAAAATGCACTCGAGTGAGATGCTGGCTTACGCCCTTGCGCTCTGCCTTGGCAATGCACTTCGTGACCCTCATGCCCTATATAGTGTATTCGTTGACCTCAAACTCAACGCAATCATAAGCTGTCACAGTGTGAACTCGTGCCATAAATCTGGTGATTCTACATTCTTGCATTCTGCAGTTATGGCCAAAAATGTGTATTCCAGTATGCACTTTGTGGCCCTGTGACATGGATATTTGATGCTTTGTCCTGAATCTCGTAGAACATCTAGCCACCTAGACTATGAAAGTATGGACCAACTTTGGTGATTCTACTTACTTGTATTCCCGATTTATGGCCAAAAGGTGTATTTCGGGATGCACATAGTGAACCCCCATGACCTAGATATTTGAACTTTTGTCTTGTAATAACCATCCGCAAGATGAATGCATGTTGCCAATGTGGTGATTCCTTCTTGCATTGCAAAGCTATTGACAAAATTCTGTATTCCGGTGTGCACTAAGTGACTCCATGACCTCGATTTTTTACTTTTTGAGTCCAAACAAGAATAATCTCTAGGCGCTCATAATGCCCATGTATTTGCACAGTTTGGTGATTCTACTTACTCGCGTTCCAAAGTTATGGCTAACCATGTATATTTCAGGATGCACTAAGTGGCATCGTGACCTTGATATTTGTATATTTCAGGATGATATTTGTATATTTCAGGATGCATTAAGTGGCACCGTGACCTTGATATTTGTATATTTCAGGATGCATTAAGTGGCATCGTGACCTTGATATTTGTATATTTCAGGATGCATTAAGTGGCATCGTGACCTTGATATTTGTATATTTCAGGATGCATTAAGTGGCATCGTGACCTTGATATTTGTATATTTCAGGATGCATTAAGTGGCATCATGACCTTGATATTTGTATATTTCAGGATGCATTAAGTGGCATCGTGACCTTGATATTTGTATATTTCAGGAGGCATTAAGTGGCATCGTGACCTTGATATTTGTATATTTCAGGATGCATTAAGTGGCATCGTGACCTTGATATTTGTATATTTCAGGATGCACTAAGTGGCATCGTGACCTTGATATTTGTATATTTCGGGATGCATTAAGTGGCATCATGACCTTGATATTTGTATATTTCAGGATGCATTAAGTGGCATCATGACCTTGATATTTGTATATTTCAGGATGCATTAAGTGGCATCGTGACCTTGATATTTGTATATTTCAGGATGCATTAAGTGGCATCTTGACCTTGATATTTGTATATTTCAGGATGCACTAAGTGGCATCGTGACCTTGATATTTGTATATTTCAGGATGCATTAAGTGGCATCGTGACCTTGATATTTGTATATTTCAGGATGCATTAAGTGGCATCGTGACCTTGATATTTGTATATGTCCGGATGCATTAAGTGGCATCTTGACCTTGATATTTGTATATTTCAGGATGCAATAAGTGGCATCGTGACCCTGATATTTGTATATTTCGGGATGCATTAAGTGGCATCGTGACCTTGATATTTCGGGATGCATTAAGTGGCATCGTGACCTTGATATTTGTATATTTCAGGATGCATTAAGTGGCATCGTGACCTTGATATTTGTATATTTCAGGATGCATTAAGTGGCATCTTGACCTTGATATTTGTATATTTCAGGATGCACTAAGTGGCATCGTGACCTTGATATTTGTATATTTCAGGATGCATTAAGTGGCATCGTGACCTTGATATTTGTATATTTCAGGATGCATTAAGTGGCATCGTGACCTTGATATTTGTATATGTCAGGATGCATTAAGTGGCATCTTGACCTTGGTATTTGTATATTTCGGAATGCATTAAGTGGCATCTTGACCTTGGTTTTGTATATGTCAGGATGCACTAAGTGGCATCGTGACCTTGATATTTGTATATTTCGGGATGCATTAAGTGGCATCATGACCTTGATATTTGTATATTTCTGGATGCATTAAGTGGCATCTTGACCTTGATATTTGTATAGTTCAGGATGCATTAAGTGGCATCGTGACCTTGATATTTGTATATTTCAGGATGCATTAAGTGGCATCATGACCTTGATATTTGTATATTTCAGGATGCAATAAGTGGCATCGTGACCCTGATATTTGTATATTTCGGGATGCAATAAGTGGCATCGTGACCTTGATATTTCGGGATGCATTAAGTGGCATCGTGACCTTGATATTTGTATAGTTCAGGATGCATTAAGTGGCATCGTGACCTTAATATTTGTATATTTCAGGATGCACTAAGTGGCATGGTGACCTTGATATTTGTATAGTTCAGGATGCATTAAGTGGCATCATGACCTTGATATTTGTATATTTCAGGATGCATTAAGTGGTATCGTGACCTTGATATTTGTATATTTCAGGATGCATTAAGTGGCATCGTGACCTTGGTATTTGTATATTTCGGAATGCATTAAGTGGCATCATGACCTTGATATTTGTATATTTCAGGATGCATTAAGTGGCATCGTGACCTTGATATTTGTATATTTCAGGATGCATTAAGTGGCATCGTGACCTTGATATTTGTATATTTCAGGATGCACTAAGTGGCATCGTGACCTTGATATTTGTATATGTCAGGATGCACTAAGTGGCATCGTGACCTTGATATTTGTATATTTCGGGATGCATTAAGTGGCATCATGACCTTGATATTTGTATATTTCAGGATGCATTAAGTGGCATCGTGACCTTGATATTTGTATATTTTGGGATGCATTAAGTGGCATCGTGACCTTGATATTTGTATATTTCAGGATGCAGTAAGTGGCATCGTGACCTTGATATTTGTATAGTTCGGGATGCATTAAGTGGCATCGTGACCTTGATATTTGTATATTTCAGGATGCATTAAGTGGCATCGTGACCTTGATATTTACCTTTCAAACGCAAACTATAAATTTTTCTAGCCACTCATAATCTCAATGTATGTGCCTAATTTGGTGATTCTACCTCATACGACTTCCGAGATAATCCTTGGATAAAGAGACACTCGCACATGCAACCCCACCCATGCGTGCAAGACCGCAGGCACAAACGCACAAACGCACAAACGGCGACAAACGCATTACTCACACCGGTCTTCGGTGGCGTGAGTAATGGCGACACTTATCGGTTGAAGTCACAATCATAAGTGACAGACAAAGTCCGTCAGGAAACTGGAGAATTATGCCATGTTTACGAATTGTATGTATTTATTATTTTATAAACATTCTGTTGAATATTTTGAAATTAATTTGACTGGACGCTGTCGCTTGCGTAGGCAGAAACAGTATCAAGCCAAATTAGTTTCAAACTAGAGAACATTTACTGAAGTAACTGTAAATCTGATGACAGAGCATTACGGATTATTGTAAGGTCTCTTCTTATATGACCGCCATTTTGAAAAATAAAATTTAAGATTTAATTTACTCAATCAACTTCAACAGGTAAAGGGAGCTAATTCAATTTGACACCACCCCCACCCCCCCCCCCCCCCCCACCCCGATTGACCTTGACCTTGGTTGAGTCACTTTCAAACCATCACCATTGGATCTGGCATGTGCGATATACCTTTAAGAAAGTTTTTATGAACATTAAGGATAAAGCCCTGAAGTGTCAAATAACCGAGAAATTAATTAAGTTAGTTTGGCCCAGGTAGTCAGAGAATTGAAACTCATCATATTTAATTGACTCACTCAACTTCAACTTGAATATTTTGAAATTAATTTGACTGGACGCTGTCGGTTCCGTAGGCAGAAACAGTACCAAGCCAAATTAGTTTCAAACTAGAGAACATTTACTGAAGTAACTGTAAATCTGCGATAACAGAGCATTACGGATTATTGTAAGGTCTCTTCTTATATGACCGCCATTTTGAAAAATAAAATTTAAGATTTAATTTACTCAATCAACTTCAACAGGTAAAGGGAGGAAATTTATTCCAAAAACAAAAGTTTGCCAATTTGACCCTTGATTGACCTTAGTCGGGTCACTTTCAAACCATCAACGTTGGATTCAGCATCCTTGGTGGTAACATCCTCACCAAGCATCGTAGTGATCCGATCAAAACTCTAGGTGTAGTAGCCATTTAAATATCAATACTCTAGGTGTAGCAGCACTTCAAACATTCGTTTGAAACCCCCATGCATTTCCTATGGGAGTTTATTCCATGCATTGTGCTGTCAAAGCTCTGGCGGCCATTTTGAAAAAAAAGGTTTTCAAAAACAAATGGCCAGTGGTAACATCCTCAGCAAATATGGTAGTGATCCGTTCAAAAGTCTAGCTGTAGCAGCACTAGAAATATCAATTTTGAAAATCCCCATACATTTCCTATGGGAATTTTTGCCCACTCAAAGATGGGTCACTCGAAAATTATTGGGAGGATCCGAAATAAAAGTAATAGCCATTGATTGTGGTATGGGTCCTTGAGGTTTCGAGTTGATCAGATGAAAACTCTAGGAGCAGATAGCAAGAAATAAGAAAGATCCTGTGTAAAAATAATAATCTGCGATAGATCGCAGATTAAATAGTCAACAGCTTAACTGTATAGCGTATAAATAGAATTCTGGGAAGTGCGTATTCGAAGTATATAAATAGATTCTAACACGCCGAACGAGTGGGCGGAGCTTACCTATAGAAAATCTAGAATTGGATTCCTCTATCATGGACACGAATGCTTACAAAGCTTGTTAACGCCTCTTGTGATAACAGCGCCTCAAAGCCCTCTTACTATTATACTTATATCAATTAACCCTTTAAAGGTGCATATTCACAGCAAAATTACTGAAATTAAATTATTTAAATTGTATACTTTTAGAGGCTTAAACTGTGAGCCTGTATGTAATGAAACGAAATAAATCTTAACATACATGTATGATGATTTCATTACATATAAATTAATATAATTTTTTAAGTTGCGAAATTGAAAGAGGCACGAAGAAGAACACAATTTTAACAATTTTATTTGCAAGCATTCTGGTGTGAATATGTACCTTTAATTCTCAAGATTTTTCAAGAAAATAATAATTTTTACAAAAAAAATTTACAAAAATATCTTTCCGTTGTAGTGCAAATAGACATTCTTCCAGACCACTACAGATGCTGGATTTTTGCTCGGCTTGACCATGAAAAGGGTCACGGAAATCTGGGTTTTTCTTAGCTCGTGTCTATTTGGCGGATGAGGGAGTATTTTTGAAAAATTACCACTGGAGTAACTGGCTCGATTACCGAGACACTCATTTCAGTGGTAAATGTCCAAACGTCATATTCTCTTGGATGAGAAAATGGGCATCCCTCAAGATTACTATATAGCCGGTATTGGCGGTCTTAACGATTAATGAGTTAACACAACAGGGGGTTAATGATGACGTATTTCCGGATCCGTCTGTTTGCTAACCCTTTAATTCGTGAAACTTTTTGTCTCAGTTTCAAACCCCACTTTACAGGAAAGCGGGTGAATTCTGTCTTTGTTTTTAAAAGAAATTCATTCTCCAGCCAATATCCCACAATTCATTGAGCTTACAACAGTCTAATGTTAACGGGAACACTGCTCCTGGTACAGGTTCCGGTTTAGCGTTAAACGGTAGTAAGCGAGATGCATTGTGGGATGTTGGCTGGAGAATGAATATCTTTTTAAAACAAAATCGAATAGGCAGCAACAGCTCCTATTCGAATTATTTTCAAGGTTTGTCTATTCACTGTTTTATTTTGATTTTGGAACTTCGACCAATAAACCGCATGGATTGCATTATATCCCAACATATCTTTACAATCTAACATGAACGTTACGATTCGTATAAGTCACCACACATAGCCACCACCGCAATGATTGTGCAATAATAAGCTATTCAAGATAACAAGCGAGTTGTATTAAGCGACTGCATTTCTTTAGCGACCTCTTAATTTAAGGACTAAAGCGCATCAGTTATAGAAAAAGGCTGATTGTATTGTTTTTCAGTGGAACCATGACGTCGTTAATTGACAGCAGATGGTAAAGTGTATATTAATATTGTCCGCATGGATAATTATGATATATGCATATTATGTCCTAGTGACGAGGAGCAGGCGACCATAAATTACTCTGGAATAGTGTATAGCATTGTTTGTATGGGCAAACACGATGGATAATTAGGCCTATTCTTGCCTCATGGCGAGGACCAGGCGACCATAACTTATGCATTGAGTGTTACCATGATAACTGTTACTTCACAGATCTGTTGACTATCATTTAATATAATCTTTGGCAATGATTTATGCATCATAGGTTTGATAATCTTGCTCGTTTGACACATTAATACATACAACATTGCACTGACCACACCCAGTAGAGCAATCTAGCCCACTCTTCCTGCAAAAACATCGTCTGTTCCTAAATCCCATATTAGAGTAACGCCTAACAACCTCCAGCAGTCCTATTGGGGCTGATGTTTCCTTATTTGTTATCTATATTTGACAGAACACGTATATCATGTTCATATCATCTTCAGTCTTCTGGTGTCATATGATCTTCAGATGCCACCCACTTGTATGTACCGGTAGACGCACATACTGTGGAATTTGGCAGCTGCTGCGGTTGGGAGGAGCACCGCAGTCTGGCTTCATACATGATGTACTACTGCCTTCCTTCTGGTGGAAGCGTTGCATCTGATGCAATCTAGCTTGTCACCTGATTGACTTTTGTACAATGAGACTATGACATTCTCCCCTGCTGCTACGACATGTTTTTGTGCTGTTTGTATCTCTAAATATTTCAGCATGTTTCTGTAACACTTGACTGGTATGCATTAGTTTCAATGCAACGTCCTTTTCCAATACATATATGTGTGATGCCGTGTCGCACCCAAGGATAGCCTGAACAAAACCACAGTCACATATTTGTCGGCTATGTATGCTTCTCAGGAGAGCAATATTCCAGCATCGTGATTCATTTTTCGTGCTATACCGGGGATGAGGCCGATGGTATACATTAGGTGTGGTGGACCGTGAGTGGAAACATGGTAATACCAGAATGTCTGTCATCCGCAACGAAGAAAGTTGATTTTTTCGTTCTCTCATCAATGCCAATTGGAGTCTGCATGATTAGTAGATCAGCATCCGCCTTACCATGTTCTATGTGACAACCACTCTGCCCTAGGGAAGCACCGAGCATGGTTATGAACCCTTGTTCATTCTCATTGCTGGAAAGGAAGTCTTCCTTTCGGCCACTGGAAATTATAGAACTTGATAATTCTAGAGTTGCTGCAAAACGTATCCATGCCATTCATTGCCGAGTTTTTCCATTTCTGCTTAACCCATGCAAATATTCATCAAACATTAGAACTGGCTGACAATAGTGATTCATACTGTACATATTTGATGTATTGCTGACATATCATCTCATATGTTGAACCATGATTCCGTAAGATCCTGTTCAGGAATGGCATGCACGCATGCACGCACGCACGCACACCATTTCATATGTACTGCACATCCCCTGACGTTAGAGGCATATCTGCAAGCATCAACTTCCGAACTGCATCATCAAAGAATGGTGTATGTGCTAGTGGATTTGTATATTCCCGAAGAGTGCAGGAGGGTAAGTGCACAATTCATACTGAAATATAAAATACATCTTCCAGATTCTCATTGCATATTCCAAGTCACTAGCCTCTGAAAGAGAAGCTTCGGATCCATGTGTATCTCCTCACCCCTTATTTTCACTACATTGTTATTACTTAGGGTAACCTCTTGGTCTTTTTTCATGAATGAATATTTGACAATGCTTTTGCCAAAATGTTTTTCATAAGCTTGTTCCCGAATTCTGTAGCACACTCAATATTCACAGTGGCATCAGCCATCACAAGAGTCACAATACTGATTAGTGCTGGATTCTCAAGAGAAGGACTTCTGGTAGTCAAAAGGCAAAGAGCTCCTGTGTATCAGCCGTGTCCTTCACCAGCCTTGACACTGTCCCCTCTTTGTGTTGTTCACTCGTCAGGTAGCGTACTGACGTCAGCTCCTACATAGCCAAGGTCACCTATCCGTGGGCATTGGTAGACAGCCATGCATCCGAGTGTTTTCGTCATCCCACGCCCACTTGTCAAGCCATCCATACTTTTAATACTCCTCATCCAGACATGCTATATAAGCAAGTCCTGTAACAATCATGTCCAATTTCTGTCAGATCTACCAACACGCAGGCCATCCTGAAGGTACTGGTACGCATCTGAATGTTGCTCAAGTAGGCTCTCCATGTTATGCAAATACAGGTGAACAGATTTGGCATAATTGTCGTTGCATGTAGCTGCCAGCTATGGCGGGATTTCCTGCATCGTCTTCAAATGCAGCTGCCAATTACCAGTCCACTCTGCTTTGATGAATGTTAGGAAAATAGTCACCATTTTCAGCTATTGCTGCCACAACTTGGCTGTGCATTGGTTCTACATGTCATTTTACCTGCCAGTAGCTTCCGATTGATGGCCTGCATGACCTTGTAGTTCTGTAAGCTGTCTAATGTGATTCACTCATCCATTATACCATCATAAAGTGTTCCTGCAGCAATAAGGACTTCTGGCATTGGCGTGACATCTGCCTTTTCTCTAGTAGTTTGATCAGATTCAGTTGAGGTACATTCATAAGTTTCACGAGAAGACTCTGCTGTAACTGTGCCTTCATGCTCATCTCCCGCCCGACTTACTGTAGGGTGTCGTACTGGTATGCCAAAAACATGTGACATTAGCATGGCACTGAGGACCCTGGAAATCGATTTCGCCTTCTACCTACTGTGTTGCTCATATATGTGCACTCCAGCAATTCCAGCACAACCGTGTCTGCAGTAAGGTGTGCAATAGAGCCTAAGAAACTCATTTTTGCATGGTATCGACCAAGTCTCAGTACAATGGACCCGATCTTATTATTCGCTGGTGCACTCTCCTGTTTTGTTAGAGCCTTCCCCCAAAGGGACTTGTCAAATTTTAGAACACGTCATGTGACCCCATAATGTCTCGCATGCGAACTGACATACAGCACATACATGTACATGTACTCCAACAAATTACAACAGACAAGCTACAACAGAAATTCATTTCACTGTTTATCTCAGAAAAGCTAATAAAACCACACAAAACCAAAAAAGAATTCAAGCAATATTTAACAGTGCCTAATTTGTATAACTCCAAGATGGCAACCACAATATTTGACATTAAATAGTTTTAAAAGATTTTAAATTCTAATCAAGCTATTTTAATATTAAAATATGATAATGGTGTATCACCTTTAAGCATTGAAAATAAGCTTGAATAGAAGTGAAAATAAGATCAAAACTGTAGTATCAAATATAATGGTGGCCATCTTGGATTCCTGTAAATCATGCGCTTTTCACGCCTTAGATTATACATGACATTTTATGTTTTATTTATAAGTATCACTTACCTAAGTGTGGCTTAACACCTTTAAACATTACAAATAACTTGATTAGAAGTAAAAATGAGATGAAAAATGTGCAATTATAAATATTGTGGCGGCCATCTTGGATTTATGCAAATTAGTCACTGTTCCACTACTTCGATTTTGGAAGACTTTTAATATATTCTTTTATTTGCTTTTCTGAGAAAAATAGTGATTCTGTTGCAATTTGTGGTGGGTTGACCCACTTTTTTCATATAATGACTGGGCTAATAGTTTAATCGAGCAATGGTGTTTTTTGTGTTTTTTTGATTTTTAGAACAATGGTGCTGGCCAAGCACAAATGATTGCGTCATATATACGAGCGGTGTTCATAAAGCTTTTTACCTGGCCTAGTTCCATTTGAGCTACATGGGTGAAATTTTATATGAAACAGTATTAATATCTCGTGAGTAGGTGTACACCAGCAGGGTAGTATACACTGCTGTTTTATTTGTTTTCCAGGTCAGTTCCCGCAGGCCACAGAGCGCTTTCAAACTTGTTTGCTCTATTGAACGCAAGACAGCATTCGGTATGTGGCTGTAATTATTGGCTGACATTATTTCTTTAATTAGATAAGCCTATGAATAAGCCGTTCTATCATCTTATATGCTATATGTAATCCATTTCATATCGATAGGTCCTATGTTGATTTCAGTATTTGACAGCTCGTAAGGCTGAAAGCCGACAGATTGCGGATCAATATTCTCACGTAGTAGTGAAATGTACAACAGTTTGATGACTATAATGTGACACAAGCCTGGGCAAAATACTTGTATTGTCATTCTGGGAAAAAGGAGAAAGCTGAATATCGGTCAGTCATAAAGTTTTAGTTTCTTCAAAATCGAACGCCGGCATCAATTCACGAGGAGAGGTTGACTGTTTACGGGACTCACTGTCCATCGTATGATTTTGTAAAATAATGGTGTCAGCGATTTAAATATGGCCCTTTTCGCAGTGCCGTCTCAGGCTGGTGCGAGGCCATATGCCAGAATTAGTAGACGTGAACCACCACCCGTAAGGGGTCAATTTTTATATTTAGACACCCTGGGATGCAATCTCAGACCTATTTGGCATAATTTTACTTTTAGAGGCTTAAAATGTATGCCTATATCGAATGAAACGAAATAAATCTTAGGATATGATGATTTCACTACGTATAAATTAATATAATTTATTAAGTTGTCCAATTGAATTCAAATTCACAACTGAACCTACGAAATTTATTTATCTGTAATGAAATCATCATATGTTAAGATTTAGTTTGTTTCATTACATTAAGGTACACAATTTAAGCCTCTAAAAGTATATAATTTCAACAATTTTATTTCCAGGCATTTTGGTGTGAATATACACCGTTAATTAGTATTTGGTCAAGATTTTTCAAGAGACTTACAGGTTTTGAAGGCAAAGAGAAGACAATTTTTGGCAATTTACCTGTGAAATTTACGAAAATAGCATTGTCTCGTCATGCAAATGGTCATTACTCAGCATCACTGTGGAATTCTTTTGGCCATCAAATTCGTATTAAATGGACAATAAGATTCACGTCTTTGATTTAAAAATATTTCTATTGTTCTAAGAGACAATTAGGATTGAGTCACAAGTTGTTTACAACTTAGTTACGACTCGCTCCCTACATAGATATTATACAGTAATAATGGTAGCAGTGATGTGTAGGTTCAGAAACATAAGTACATATATACAATTGGAAATGCACAAGAGAGATCCACTACACTAGAGGCCAATCCCAGCGCTCCGACGTAAAATGCCCTAAAGGGTATCCCATACCGGCCGAGCGCTGCAGCCGCATAGAAACTCACTCCGGCGCACCCACAAACTCGCACACGCCAGCAGTGCTGCCCTAATGCGTTCAACTGGAGGATACGATGCGCCGGAGTGGTCCCCTGAGGTCGAAGAACCGCGCCAGCCTGGGACTTCCACTAGTTCCGAGATCCACTGGGCGCGGTGCGGCGTAATGGCGCAGGAAAATGAAGCAAGGAATAATCTATACACGAACGCCTTTGCATAGCCAATGTCCCTTTGCAGGCCAAGAGAAGAATGTTTTTGAAAATTTACGGTTACCGTGCCAGTCATTTCAGTAGTAAATTCTCAAAAAATACTCTTCTCTTGGACTGCAAATGGACATTAACCAAGACGACTGTATTACTGTAGTGTAGATGGTACCGAGTTTGTCTCTCCCTTGCATTACGTAGCCTATAGAAAAAACCCTTAAATTATGCTTTTAGTTTTGGTTTAAAGCGGGACCCCCCCCCCCCTCCCATTAAGCGCGAGGACCTAGGCTGTAGCCTAAGTAGCCTAATGGGTAATCCGGCCCTGCGTTTGCGTGTCCAACTAGAAATGGTCGGCCATCAACGTTCGACATGGATACAATTGGTCAAAGGGTTCAGAATTCGATTCCCTAAGACAAGCGTATTACGTTTATTGAAATTGTCCATGAATTAGGCATTAGCTGCGGCTCTGAGCATAACGATGTACATCTGAGCAAGGTGTCGGCAGGTTGGATTCTTCGCATGCTTGAAAAGGAATGAATGTTCTGTTGTGAATGTGTAACGACGCTAATGTCTGATAGTTATCAGTAGTTTTGTTACACTGGAGCTTGACGGTACCGCAGTAATGTTCTACCTAGATTACGTGAAGAAATCAAAAGAGAATTGTGTGGCATGCTCACAAAGGTTGTTCTACTGCTGCGTGGCATTGTTCCAGCATGCAACTCAATCACAGTATGGCAAACTGTAAAACGTGGTCGTTATGAAATGGTGTCACATCCTCAAAATTCACCAGCTCTGTGCTCTATCGGACATTTTCCTAAAGTCGGCGTTACGAGGACAGCATTTTTCCAATTGAGATGTATGTCATTTCATCAACAGACTCGGGGTTTCGAGTCACAACGATGACTCTTACAAACAGGGTGCCATGCGGGAGAAGCATCGTTGGGAGAAATGGGTGGCATTGGGTGAATGCTATGTAGTTTCTTATTGCACATTCTATGCTAGGAGAACATTTTATGAACGTCTCTCGTACATATTTATAACGTATTTAAAAGCAAAATACACTGCTTCTTGGTCCATTACATGTATATTGCATGTGTATGTTTGAATTTCACGACTCCTTCAACAGATTAATGCCAAGAAGCAGTTTACTGCGCAAAATAAATTTTATACAGCTTACTGGGCCGATGCTTTTCCGATACCACGCCCATACTGAAAGTATCGGCGCGGTATCGGCCAAGCATCAACACAGTAAGCTGTATCGACTAGCTTTGCGTTCATTAGGGAAAACGTTCCAGAGCACTCTGCGCGCGCAGATCGGCTTGTTTCAGTTTGGCTATTATACGGGCGTACTTAATCCGAAAACAGCAAATTGTCATAGTTTGCATATTTAGCAAAATGTTTTGAACCGTTTTCCCTGCTGAGCGCAAGGCTGGTATCGGCCTAGCATGAGCCTAGTAAGCTGCGGTATCAGGTTATGGTAAAAATGCAAAATCTCTTGCAATTATATTTATATCATCGGCACAACAGGATCATAAAATGGGTCAGAAATTAATATGTATTCAACATTCAGAACAGAAAAGATAGTAAACTAGATATTACTGACATTTGACCTCGCTAATCCGGCTTCGCTTATCTCGCAATCCTTCACATAAATAATCATGTCATAGTTCTTAACATAATAACCATGTGGCATATGTAGTACACATCGAATACATTGTATGTAAATTAACAACACAATAGGTCATTGGTTCAACAAATTGGTCCACTTATATAACCCGTTCTGTCAATTAATTACACGAGCTTCCACATCGTAAAATAAACTGCAGTAATCACCAAAAACTCGACAAGAGACCATAAGCATCATTTTAAAATGACAATATCATTAGCTAACCCACTCAAAATAAATGTTCTGTATCCAACCTCTGTATCCAACCTCTAAGGCAAGAAATCTACGGTTATACTCACTGTGATTCGTTGCCACCTGCCAAAGCAATGAAACACCATGCGCGTCGAATTTCCTTTTTTATTAAACCCAGACAACTTCTTCAGTACACAAATTACGTTCGACTTCTGCCCAAAGCAGTAAACCTGATATTCAAACCAGCCTTTCAGGCATGTCGTGTTTAATATATTATTACTGAATACATACGTGGTACATTTATGTGGATGTATGGATGATTGCTTGAGGCCAACATTATATTTTCGAGAGGCAGCTAGTTTTTTAACAAGTTAAAGACGTTGATTATTTACAAGGCACATGTCGTGTCTTTTTGGTGGAGCAGTCCAGTTTTCGCTATGCCACGCCATCTCATGCTAAGCTCCGCCTATACTTCACCCATGTTGGGATCGATCGATCCCTGAACTCCCTGATTATCCATTTCGAGGAAACTATACAGGTAAAGTGTTGAATATTTTGAAACTAAATTGACTGCGTGCTGTTGCTATAGCAGCAACATCACCCAGTCAAATTAGTTTCAAACTATTCAACAGCATGTTTGTTAAATAGTAAAGACATATAATTAGTACAACAATGTTTAGTCCGTCAACAATTATGTGTTCGTGACGAATTTAGCTACGACGGGATTGATTCTGACGTCAGCCTACACGTCAGGTTGTTGATTATGACGTCATATGAGTGACTGAGAAACTCGAATCGTTCATTCGTTTCACATAGAGTATTTGATGTGAAACAGACTCCTCAAGTCCGCCCTGAATGCCGGTGACGTAATACTGTATGTGAATGGATTGATGACGTTGTTGATAGTTAACATGTAGCTATGGGAATGATACAGGACGTGATGGTACGATTGATGAGGAATACCAAAGAACTCGTGTAGAACTACATGAAGCATGAGAGGAAATGTTGCTATTAAGAATAGGATCAGGATAATCCCGATTATCCGGGCATCTGTTGTCTGACGATGATCGTGTTTGACGTCGCTCCGGGCGATGGATTTCGTTGACACTTGGACATACTTAAGCAGGTGAAACGTGGTGATTATAAGCATCGGGAGGAGAAATAATGCGAATACTGATATAACATCGCCGATTCTACTATCGCCTAGAGACCCACAGAATATCACATGTTCACCATTATATATAAGATCGACAGGGCGATATAGAAATGCAACCGCAATGCATGACGTTAGAATTACGAACCATATAGTTGCTGAAACCAAAAATACCAATGAAGCCGTGAGCCTGATTTTAGCAGATAGTGGATAAACCAGTTGATACCAGCGGATTACCGCGAATGCGACCAAATGGTAGATTCCTGCACAGACTGATGCAACATGTAAATATGAAAGGAATGGGCACATCTGCCTGGCTCCTTCGAAGGGTATGACGGGAAAAAGTAATACATCAGTAAACAGGCTACTGAGGCACGTAAAACAGTCACAGACAGCGAGGGTGGTGATTAATGCGAAGATTGTAGACGTGTATCTTTTGAACTTTACCAAGCAGATTAGGACAATAAAATTAGCTGTGACGCCAATCCCGAGAACCACAGGTGGAAGTATTTTAACCCAGAAGGGATGAATATTGTCCCAAACGCCCAGGTAGAGTCGAACCATGTCTTCATATGACGCTTCTTGGACGTCCATGGTTGTTTCATTCCACGTGCTGTCTGCCATATGCATGTTCATCGTATTCATTTGTTTATTCGCTTAGCGTACTTGAATTCATACACATATACAGTTGTTATTACGAATACGTTAGCTGGTGTGGGTGGTTTGCAGGTAGATACAGAAGCCAATCGCTTGTAATGCATAAACTACGTAGGCTTTTATAACAAAGTACTAAGAACAGGTAAATAAATTTATGCTTAACTTAGTACAGGTTTGCGATATGCTGCCAACAGGTTTTAACCATTTGAACCCTGAATTCCCAGAATCCTAATTTCTAGACAATCATACAGGTAAGCTGTTGAAATTTTGAAGCTAATTTGACAGGAATCTGTTGCTGCCATAGGCAGCAACAGCTTCCAGTCAAATTACTTTCAAAATACTCAACATAATAAGTATTAAATCGTTAATAATTTTCGTGTTTTTGGCATTTCGTGTTCAAAGGGTGCGGAAACAGGCGTACATAATATTAGTATGAGGCTCCTTTAAATTAAACTGCATATGTCACACCACTTCCCTTCTTAGCGACAACTACAAGTATAGACTAGGAGGGCGAAAGCAAAAGATCATAATATGTCTATGAAATAAATAATAAATAATGGTTTGGTTATTCTTAGACCTTTTTAATGCCACATGGGTGTTTGTGTACTCGCCTCAATAACGAATAATCAATTTCACAACATGCTCAAATCGACAAGGTCTCTTTAATCTGTCTGTAATGGATCGGTCTCGTGAACTGTAGCCACAGGAGGGGGTGGGGTGGGGGTAATATCCTACACTGAAAGTTGCAGTAACTGCGCAATTATAAACATTGAACCATTATTGTTTGCATATATGCATATGTATATAATCTTGCTAATTTCCTTATCTTAGGAGAGTGTTATTGCCAATGGACAATGACAATAATAGCATTTATATACATTCCCAGAAAGAAGCGTAGCATTTAACAACAACCAAATTAAAGAAAGGCGGTGCCAAAAATCAATTAGGAAAAGGAGAATAGTGTCTATATTCACTAAACATTTCTTTACGTACACGTTTCTTGATTTTTCTTAGTCGTGCATTACTGGTTGTCCTATGATGTATTTTCCCTTATCATTTATAACTAGAGAAAGACGATATCTCTAAGGCAGCAGCAGCAGCAGCAGTAGCAGCAATAGTAGTAGCAATAGCAATAGCAATAGCAGCAGCAGCAGCGGCAGCAACAACAACAACAACAACAACAACAACAACAACAGCGGTAGCAGAAGCAGCAGCAGCAGCAGCAGCAGCAGCAGTAGTAGTAGTAGTAGTAGTAGTAGTAGTAGTAGTGGTAGTAGTAGTAGTAGTAGTAGTAGTAGTAGTAGTAGTAGTAGTAGTAGTAGTAGTAGTAGTAGTAGTAGTAGTAGTAGTAGTAGTAGTAGTAGCAGTAATAGTAGTAGTAGTAGTAGTAGTAGCAGTAATAGTAGTGGTGTTGCTGGTGGTGTGGGTAGTAGTAGTAGTAGTAGTAGTAGTAGCAGTAGTCGAAGTAGTAGTAGTAGTAGTAGTAGTAGTAGTAGTCGAAGTAGTAGTAGTAGTAGTAGTAGTAGTAGTAGTCGAAGTAGTAGTAGTAGTCGAAGTGAACGCACGCGTTTATTTAGCTCTGCAATTGCTGCCCGAATTTGCTAGTTTCTAGCGCGATTTTGTAGATAAATTTTATACATATATTTCGTATTAGTATTTCCTTTCAAACTTTATGTTTAATTTGTAAATTCTTGTCTTGGTTGGAGCGCATTTTGTGTCTCCATTTTCTAAAGGCATTCCTCTTAGCTGGCGGCTTCTGCCATTTAATAGGGCTCCTCTTACTGTGGTCAATGCAATACATTTCTCCCCGCACTAGTCCGCTATTTCTATAGTTCGTAGGCTAGCGCATTATATTTGGCAAGATCGCTTGAGTGAGTGGATTTAATTCCTTTGTCATTTGTAAGCACAAGCCTAGTTCTTTAACTATATAAATCCTTATAGTCAGTTGGCTGTCCCCGGTCAACTCGAACAAACTAACAAATATATGACTGTACTATCTATTCATATATTTGTTAGTATACTTTAATCGGCTAGGTGTTAGTGAACCACTTAGAGAGTGGTTCAAACTAACAAATATACGACTGTACTCTCCATTCGTATATTTGTTGGTAGACGTCAGGGTTTCAAAAGGGGACACTATTTATTTAGTGTTTAGCTCTTTCCCTGACGTCCTGGTGTTATATAAGTATATATTTATTATATATTGTAGTAGTATGGGGTTCCTCCTTTGATAAACCACCATGGCAACCTATAAGCGTACCCTAAGCCTTAAAATAACGACTAAGGGGTGGGGTGTCACGGCTATTGACGTGTATCATGTGTTAAAAGACGTCGTTGGCGCGGGACCTGCTACTTTGCAGGGGCTTATCAATGTTACTAAAACTGTATGGAATGTAACAGTGTCAAATGAGGGGGTCAAGGAAAAGCTTCTGGAAGATGTTCTTATTGTAAAGGTGAAGTTTGTAACGTAGAGGAAATCGAGTCAGATAGGTTGCTAGTGAAGATGAAAGTTCCACTAGAAATTCCAGATGACAGAATCATGAGTGAACTCAAGAAGTATGGCAATGTGCAAAAGATTGAACGGGAAACGTATCCCTTTGACAGAACGCTAGAAAACGGTGTAAGACGTATTTGGTTGATAAAGTGGAGAGCCCTTTGCCAAGCAGATTGACGCTTGATGGCAGCTTTGTCCTGCCATTATGGTATAGAGGGCAAATTAAAGAATGCCGGATCTGCCTAAGTACTGACCATCTGGCAACAGATTGTCCCAATCGAAACAAATGTTTGCTCTGTGGTTCAGTTGACCATTTTAAATGGCGCTGTCCAAAAAATCAAAACAAGCCCTCGGTATCAGGAGATAATCGCCCATTAAAGGATGCAACTGAGTCAAATGCTTCTGAAGCAACCGCTACGGAAGCTGCTGTTTTGGTTCATGCCAATGTAAATGACACAAACAAATCATCAAATCCTGTTAAAGTAACTACAGTTGATGAAATTCATGTATTAGAGGAGGGTATAACCTTAAGTCAAGAAAATACTCAAAATGCAGTGGAGCCAAACGTTGCTGTAAAAGACACGGGAAAATGATGATCTTACAGAAGATCCAGTTTACAATTCCTTAGAAGATGAATTAAAATTAGGACAGGATAAGTTTAGTACTCAGAAGACAGAAAGTTCAGTCGATTTTCCGCTAAGCCCACTTGATTTAAGTCAGCTTGAGGATATGGTAAATGATGCTCCTGCCAAATGTTACTTAAGTAGCAATAAGCGTCATAAAGAAGACAATAACTCAGAATATGAGATTGAAGTAAATGATATGGATGATGATACAATGTCAGTTGCAGAATCAGATGTGTCCATTCAAACACAGAGTTCACAGATGAAAGATGAAATGGTAATGTACCGATCAGAAGGGGGTGAAGTGTTAGTGCCATATGTAACGGCGAGAGGTATGAAATATCGTCTACTGCGCCATGATTCTGATATTTCCAAATATGAATATTTGTCTGTGGTAGAACTAGGAAATATTGAATTCGCAGGAAAATTAGGTAAATGGTCTAAGAAACGAGCTAAAAAACAAATCTAGTTAATATAATGTTGGCGGTTGTAAACATCATTTTACAAATTATGATTATCTGCACCATCAATTTCAGAGGATTAAATACCGAATTCAAGCAGCGCCACTTGCTTGAAGAATTAGCAAATGAGAGAGTTGATATTGCTTTTCTACAAGAGACCAAAATTCAAAAAGCTGAAGTGTATGAATCTCTCATAGATATTTCAAAAGGGCAGATTTTTTTTTCTTTATCACAAGATAATAGTGCGGGAGTGGCCATTCTTATCCTGCCCCGCTGTCTCAACTATGTTGACGTTATATCGTCGTCATCAGATCCAAATGGACAATGGATTTGTGTATCAATTGATGTACTAAACACAAGTTTAAATTTGATGTGCCTTTATGCACCTACCTCTCATCAATTGCGCCGTGAATTTCTAAATGATGTTTCCACAATAATTCAAGACAGAACGCCTGTGTTCAGAGGCCAGAGATAAAACCGGCAACAACCATCAGAGAGCTATACAAGCTATATTTCGATCATTGTTGATAAACTGCATTCATTGTGAATTTTACAGGCTAGTAGAACATGGGAGAGAAAGTAGATTTTAAGACGTATGGTGCAAAACTGGCCTAGTATCAATTGAATACGGATATCTAAAAATATCAGAAGCGGAACTTGTATAAGCTTGCAGACTCGCTGCTTGCTGTATATTGATAAATGCTATTTTAATTTAATTTAATTGCCTTTATTTTAAAATTGTAATGCCTTAGGAGACTCTAATCTTGACGAATATCCTAACCTTGGGATTAGAATATTTAAATATCAAATGAGCATTATGTCAATATTCTGGAGGTGATCCGATTTTCAAGTTAACAGAGTGATATCTTACAATTAGCTTTCTGTTGTAAATATTTACTGTAGGTGTATTTGTCCCAGGGTAATTTGCAAAACTTACAATGAAGTAAATTTAGAATGTGAACCCAGAGCGCCATCTAAGTAGTCATAGTTTGTATACGTTTGCTTTGTGCATTATAGTTTATAAAGGCTACTACGTCCGTTGGGTATTTAATAATCGGCTAACTGGCGTCAATGAGTGACTTTTTGTTACTTATTGACGAGTCACCTCGCCACTTGTTGGCGAGCTGCACTCGCCATTTGGCCCTACTACTATACGGTGTGCTACGTTAAACTACATATGATCTACTTAGCCTGCCGGTCATGAATCGGCTCAATGGCATCAATGATTAGCAGTAGCTTACTGCTAATTATTGATGAGTGGCTTTACCACTTGTTGGTTAGCTATGCTCGCCATTTGGGCCTACTACTACACGGTGTACAAATAGCAATGTCTTTGTAGTAGTAGTAGTAGTAGTAGTAGTAGTAGTAGTAGTAGTAGTAGTAGTAGTAGTAGTAGTGGTAGTAGTAGTAGTTTGTCGGGGTGTTGCTGTTGGTAGTGGTAGTGGTAGTGCTAGTGATAGTGATAGTAGTAGTAGTAGTAGTAGTAGTAGTAGTAGTAGTAGTAGTAGTAGTAGTAGTAGTAGTAGTAGTAGTAGTAGTAGCCATTCCCTCTTTAATCCACCCAATAAGAGGGCCCGCAACTAATTAGCCCATATAGCCTTAATGTGGTTCCGGGCATGGTGTGGTTGAGAGGCCCGGGTTTACCAACCATGCACATCAGAAAGATCATACCGGTCAATCTCCCTAACGAGCTCTCTATGCAAGGTCATGGAGAGGATGATCAAAAACCGTCTAGAACATGTGTTCGAACATAACGGTCTACTCCACCCCTGGCACTGGCTTCAGAAAGGGCAGACGCGCTACTGATCACCTAGTCAGATTGACAGAGGCAGCCAAGAAAGTTCTAGATGCGGGAAGAGGAAACAACAATAGGAGTCTTCCCAGACGTTGAGAAAGCCTTTGATATGATGTGGCGAAATGGAGTTCTAAAAAAGCTCTATGACTTTGGTTACCGCGGCCGCATCCTATTCTGGATACGAGATTTTCTCGATAACAGAAGGATTAGCGTCCGTGTCAATGGACAAATGTCTAGGGAACACACATTGGAAAACGGCACCCCGCGGGGAGGTAAAATAAGCCCCCTAATGTTCAATATCATGATGAGTGATCTACCCAAAGACATTGAAAAAGACGAAGCACTGGGTCACAATGCAATAAGCGGGTCTATTTTCGCCGATGACACAGCATTGTGGAACAAATACGCGAAGATAGACCGGGCACGAAAGACCATGCAAACAGTTCTTGACATAGTCTCACCGTGGTACAAAAGAAATGGTTTCAAACTCTCTGTGGAAAAAACAGTTCAAATCAATTTACCAATGTTAAATGCATAGGCTATGATGCAAACCTGTACCTCAACGGACAGAAAATCAAGTCATGTGCTGATGCCAAAGTCCTGGGACTAACATTCGATAGTACGCTCATCTGGAACCCCCACATCAAGAGTCTGAGGGAAAGATGCTTCAAGCAAGTAAATCTCCTTCGCTCATTAACAAAGCACACCTGGGGGCAGACATTTAGAGCATGCTTATGCTATACCGTGGCCTAATCATGTCAAGGATAGACTTCGGATGCGAACCATATGCCACGGCGAGCAAGTCACTGCTAGAAACCATTGACACCCTCCAATCAAAATGCCTGCGCATTTGCTGTGGTTCCTCACAGAGCAGCCCTAGATATGCAATCAACGTAGAGTGCGGAGAAATACCACTAGATCTGCGAAGAGAGGAACGTCTTCTCAAATTCTGGACATACCTACAAAGCTGTGCGCCATTACACCCTAGCAGGGAGGTATGTCTTCCATGTAAGGAGCACCTACGGCACAAGGTAGTGCCCAAAATGACCAAAAAATTTAACCACCAGGCCTGTTAATGACAGAGCTCGCCAGCACCACTGAACTGACAAACGTCGAAATAGAAAGCTCAAGGCCGGCCCATGACCCGCCATGGCTACCACCGCAGATGACAGCTTATCCTCACAGATAAGCAAGAAAGACCTGCCGGCGCTAATCAGGAGCTACGCTATGGAAAACATCGACAACAAATGGAAGGAGCACAGGAAAATGTATACCGATGCCTCCAAAATGCCCAACTCCGGCGAATGCGGAGCAGGAGTAGTCATAGGTGACCAGGTAGAAGTCCTCTAGTACAAGCTTCCGAATCACCTGTCAATATTCACAGCCGAACTGGTGGCAATTAAAAAGGCTCTAGAATGGATTAAAACAGCTAATCCAGGCAAATACGTTATACTCACAGACTCACTAAGCTCGGTGAAGAGCTTCAAATCTAGCAGCAGCAAGAGCAGGGACAACCTAATCAAGGAAATCCGGCAGCTGTATGCAACTGTGGTGACTGACAACAAAACCGTGGACATCGACTGGGTCCCAAGCCATGTTGACATTAAAGGCAATGAACAGGCGGACGAGGCAGCCAAGCAAGCGCTCAAAGATGGAACTATGACCAGCATAGGACTCTCAAAGTCCGAAGCAAACGCCCTGGTCAAAAGGCACATCAACAGCAAATGGCAAAGACAATGGGACGAAAGCACAACCGGCAGATCCCTGTACAGAGTCGCCCCAGGAGTCAAACGCAAATACCAAAACCACATCCCAGGACGCCAAGGCGAAATTGTATTACGCCACATCAGAATGGGTCGGATCAGCGTTAACCAGATACGAAAAAAACACAACCTGTCACAGACACAGACCAATGTGAAGCTTGCAAGGAGACTGACTCTCTAGACCATTTCTTCCTACGGTGCACTGAATATACAGGCATTAGAAAGGAACTCATCAATACGCTGAGAAAGAGAAATTTCAATCTTGACCCTATAGAACACATTATAGCGATGCGTCGCCGACAGATCAACCACGAATTAATCAAGTTCGTGCTTGCGTCGGACAAACACATCATATAATCAGAACACATCATCCGAAGACGTCTCACGTGAGACAACGCAAGAAGCTCTCCAAGAACTCTTCACCCTCGTCCTCTAAGGACTTAACACCATCGTACTATAAGTACGTATCACCCTCGTTCTCTAAGGACTCAACCGAAATGCAGAGAAAACGAACCACGGAGAAACGGAAGGCATTTTGATTAGCATCCATTAGGCCACATCAGTCTTATTCAAGGGTGTTGATAAGCTGTGGTCGCAATGAATAATCTTACAAATCTACCAGTAAACGCCAGCGTTAAATTACGCCACATCAGTCTTATTCAAGCGTGTCGATAAGCTGTGGTCGTAAACGTTCAAACAAGCTTGCAAACACTTATAAACAAAACATAATTAACATACTCGTGCGTGCCTGTGTCAAGAACTGATGACCCAGAGTATGTGAGTACATGCCCCAAACATCTGTCCATATTGTCTATTTTCTTCTGTTCTCATTTTTCTTTCAGTTTCGATCTCCTTCTTTTTCCTTCAGAGCCAGAGCCGGTGGTAAAATGCGGCAACGAACCAACAACAACAGGCTGGCAGAGAGACGGATGGAGGACTGGAACGGACAACAGAACAACGGATGGGCAAGCACGCACGCACGCACGCACGCACGCACGCACGCACGCACGCACGCACGCACACTTGTTGGCTGAAGTTACAATCAAATTGCATAGGTCGGACGTTAAGTGTCTGCAGGTCCGACGGCAGCCGTGGGAATGGACCTTTCCAGTTTATCCATCCATCGCATGACGTCATAATCAATTACGAGAAGATGACGTAATAATCAATTACAACATGAATTTCTCGATCTAGTCTAACTTAAACGCGTAATAATCTGTCACGTTGTACGAATTGTATGTCTTTGCTATTTAATAAACATTACGTCGAATATTTTGAAACACATTTGACTGGGCGCTGTTGCCGACATAGGCAACAATAGCACCCAGTCAATTTAGTTTCAAAATAGTCAACAGTTATAATTGTATAGTATAGTTATATAGTATAATTGTCTGGAAATTGAGAGTCAGAGAGTGCCTTGCTCGATCAATCTCAACACGAGCGAGGTGTGAACGGAGCTTAGACAAAGATTGGCTGGGCGTAGCTAACACGAGAAAGGTGCATTGTAAGTGTTTGTTGAATTTAGAATTTAATAAACATGCTGTTGTATATGTTGAAACTAATTTAACTGGGAGATGCTACGCGGAGCTTAGGTAGAAATGGATCCCTATATTCTATATTCATATAACGCGGTCGTAATCACGTGTTATATTTTTAATCCGTATCATATGTATTTAATAATTATATTGGATGGTTTATAGTTTTATGTATTAATATTAGGTTTACGCAATCTGAAATATTTGTGATGTAGGAACCTACGAGTAGGAATAGATGAACATATTATGCCACACAAATATTGACGTAATAATCAATGACGTCCCATATACGTTGACGTCACAATCATAATTAACAGAAAATACACAGTCATAAACCTGGACCGGTCCGTCAGATACACGAGTTACACGTCTTTATTGTTTAATATACAACTACACATTCTGTTGAATATTCTGAAACTAATTTGTTGCCGCCATAGCGCAGAACCAATATCCGAAAACACGCGCGTACCTGTTGTGAGACGGACATGCTGACCAGGCTAACCCCCCCCCCCCCCCACACCCCCCTCGATCCCAGCAGTTAATGTTGTTGATACTACCAGTGTTTCCCACATCATTCTGCCCGCATCCTACTTAAAGTTCTCGTGTCCCAATAAATATAGACCCTTTTGCTCGAGATATGAGATGTCTGCTGATTTCGGCTCAATTTTCCCAGCATGCTATGCTACCCAGCATGCAACGCTACTCAGCATGCAATTTCTTCACTCTATGGTCGTTGTAACCATTGGGTGCCATATTCGGTTAGTCTCTTGTCTGTATAGGCCAGAATGTCTAAAAAAACAAACCTGCCTGCACGTTTAAATAGTCATTTCTCCTCCAGCTCTGGAAGCGTCCCTGCATTTGCGACGTTGCAAAATCTGTTTTTATTTAGGAAGTCTCCTTCTAGTCCAGATAAAGTTCATGGAATGCCTCCAATCGCAAAAGAGCTTTAATTTGGTCGTCCAAGTTAAGAAGGGATCTAACCTCATTTTATTTCTTACGTTGTTTTGGGTCATTTCATGTTGGTTTGCGACAATACATGTACAATGACTTGTCAATTTGAGTTTTATTTTTCATACACTTAAGATTTACAAATACTACATAGAATAAAATTATTATAGACAATATATAGTAGCCCACAATATTGGTTATTGCAATACGGCAAGAGAAAATAGTAGTTTCCCTTTGATGATAACGGTAGACGTTTAACATGAGCTTGTTAGAAGCCGGTTTTGGGAGTGACTAAACATTTTTTGGGGAAAGCTCCTTAATAGAAGCCTACCCCCTTTCTCGGACATTCTGCTGATGAAATTTCTTCATCGCTATCCAAATAGAAGCCTAGGCTTCTAATAGGAGGAATATGGTACTTTGTTAGCGGTAGTTGACATGCTATCTTCAAACATGACATCACTAGATGTGCACTTCTCGGCTTTCTGTCCCAGCCATCTTGTTACAGAGATATCCCTCAACCGACACTGTTGATCCAGCCTCATAATGCTTTAGTGTGTGGAATAATGGGGGCCAAACAACTGTTTGACGGAGGTCACCACTATCTAAAACAAAAAATGTCATTGTCGGGGGTGTTGTGTTGCTGAATGGACCTTTTCAGTGTTAGCTATGCCCCGCCCATCTCTCTCTCTCTCTCTCTCTCTCTCTCTCTCTCTCTCTCTCTCTCTCTCTCTCTCTCTCTCTCTGGATAAGCTCCACCCACACATCGCCCGTGTTGGGATCGGTCGATCTCTGAACAATTTCCAAAAAAATACACAGGTAAGCAGTTGAATATTTTGAAACTAATTTGATTGGGTGTTGTTGCTGCCTCATACACGCGCTGAGCTGAGGTCATACCAGGTCAGATGATGGATGGATACTATGGAAAGGTGACTTTTCATTGACTTTAACAAGATGCCTAATCTACTGTTTACTGGCTTCTACACCACCCCACCATGAAAAAGGATAATGCCGTTGAGTAGCTAGTTCGTAATCCAAGAAGTTTCACTGGCCATCTAGCAAATATTATTAAGAATGTGTGTAATTATGTTGAATAAGAGGCTCAGTGTCATTTGTAAGGCGGCTCCTTGATTAATTTCCACCACAGCTAACAGTTTACGGATGCATCTGATAGAATGACAGGTGGCAGAGATAAAAGGTGATCTGAAATTCAGAAAATGGTGCCTGTACCTGCATACACTGCACGAAGAAGTGATGGTCCGTGTTGTCTCACGATTGGATGCTGGGACACAGTACTTTACGTATCGCTGACGTAGTAGTGTGTACTACTATACACTTCTCAATTGAATCACAGATTGAAACAAAATGAGGCAGTGCCTGCGCCTACTTTGTTATGGAATTGTCAGTGATATTGAGAAAGGTATTGTCTACATGCGAATTAATGACAAGGATCTGACAGCATGCTATGCTAAGAACAACTCCCCAACTTTGTTCCAGTGAGCTCCACGCCAAATTCCCCTAATTCACAAATATAATTTGCGTTGCTAAATTACTCAAACAAACTAACTCCGGAGCAAAGAATCAAGACCTAACATTTAGACAATACAATATATTCCCGCATCACAGTTTCATGCATGCCCTGAGAAAATCCAGTGGACTTCGGAATCGGCTAATAAATTCTACACTCATTGACTATAATCTGTAGGTTTAAACTAAATTTGTTCAAGACCATAACCACCAAGAGACTGATTTGGCTACTAATATTGCCAATCTCACTGGCTTACCTTTAGGCGAAATGGAAAAGTCACTTTTATCACGTGGTCTTACATTTGTTCCAATGCCGAAATTTAAATCTAATTTAGATGTACTTTTGGACAATGGTTTCATGGAAATTACTGAAATGTAACCGACAAATCAAATTAGTCGATTTGTTTAAAACGTCAACCAGTCAACCGAAACCTTTCATTGAACGGTCAGGATGCATAGACACCAGATGTGTGAGCCGTAGACCCGGCGATTAAAGAAACATTTAAGACTACCATAGAACGCGCAGAAACAATTACGGCAAAAACAAACCATTTGCCGTCAAATGAGCGCAGAGCTTTGAAAGAACTACGCGATAATAAAAATCATCAAGCCGGCAGACAAAGGATCTGCAACAGTAATAATGTTGAAGGAAACGTATATAAAAGAAGGACAGAGACGGCTAAGCATTCCAAAATATTACTAGAAACTTGATGAACCACTTTTGCCGAAAAAACTGCCCCCAGTTTAATGAAATTCTGGGAACATTATGGAATATGCGAATATTGATGAAAAACAGTTTGATTATCTTTACGCGAAAGACAGTGCTAAAGCCATGTACTTTCTACTTATTACCGAGAATTCATAAGCCGACTGATTCATAGCAGGACCCGTTAATTCCACAGGGCAGACATATTATCTCGAAGTGTGCCGCGGAATCATACAGAATAAGTGAATTCATTAATTATTATCTACAAACGATCGTTAATAGGCATCCAGGCTTCCATAAAAATACTGAAGACTTTCTTTTGAAACTAATCAAAGTGCCTCAAAATTCATTTCTAGTAACATTGGATGTTGACTCAATATATACACACATAAAGATAGAAAAATGTGTGAATTCGGTCCACCTGGCCTTAAAGAGATGTCCCGATGCACGTCGCCCGGACAAGGAAATAATAGTACTGCTCAAAATTAGTTTGCAGGGTAAAGATTTTGAATTTAATGGAGAGGTTTATTAACAGATTAGTGGTTGCGCTATGGGCAAACGTTTCCGTCCTAGCTTTACCAACAACTAGTTTTGCCCTACAAAACGGTCACATTCAAGAGATGAATTTATTGAATGCCTAAAGAATCTAAACAACTATGATGCTGACACTATATAGAAAGCAATCATCAGTGATAACTCAGTGGGATTTCCGGTTGTTACTGTTTACAAAGGTTCAAATTTTGATGAATCCAGTTATTTACACCATAAAGTATACTTTAACCCAACAGACTCACGCCAGTTGATTCACAAAAAGTCGTTCCACCCACCTCACACTTTTGACTGGTTGATAAAATCGCAAATTATCAGATTTTATAGAGACTGTAGTGACAAGAAGGCATTGGATTAGGCCTATCAGCTTCTATTTCAAGCTCTGAAACCTAGAAGCTACAGGGTTCGCTATTTAGGAAATGTTCAGTCTGATACATTGTGAAAGATAAGCTTGGATCAATATAATAAAGCCGATAACACCATCATAAAAATTAGCTATAATCGAATGGAAATGGTGAATCTCGAAAATGCGAAAAACCCACATGTAAGTTAGAACAATTAATTCCGAATCAAGATAAATTCAGTAGCAAACCAAAGACAAGTTTCGATTTCAGTCAAGCCTTACTTGTGATTCTGAAGACGTCATGTATCTACTAGAATGGAAATTATGCCACAAACAGTATGTTGGCCAAAGAAAGTGCCGTTTCCGCGTGTGTGCAACTAGACATAATATCAATATATGAGGATACCAGTGTAGTTGCCCACTTTAATATTTTGGGCCACATAACTGAGCGGGACTTGAAATCTTTCTTGTTATTGCTTATAAGAAAACTCCTAGTCTTCGTAATATTTTTGTAAGAGCGAAATAAAATAAACATGAAATGTCCTGTTTAACGCGGCTGAGCCTGTGCGTTTGACACTATTATACTTGCTGCTGCTGCTGCTGCTACTGCTACTACTGCTACTACTGCTACTGCGCACCACCTTCCACCGCCAGCCCCCAGTCAAATTTCTTTGAAAGTACTCAACAGCTTGCGTATATTATGACTCTAAGTGTGAGATACTGCGATTATATGTTCAAATGGGTAAAATGCTATAATTCTTTTGGATTTGGGGACCACTTATCATTCGGTCCCCTGGGCTGTATCCCCGTTAGCCCGTGTCTTAGTCCTGCTCTGTGTACACACACGGCTATAGGGCACGCATGTACAGTATTCAGTCACTGAAAATTGACGATGATTTAAAGTAGAGGGAAATAATGGTCTCCTTCACAAGAAATAGAAATTTGAGAATGTGATTTCTTTTGAAGATGATGACAAATTGCGACGTGTGTCCTATTCCAATATCTCTAGGAATATAGTGCATCTCTGTATTCATTCGTCTCTTGGCCTGGATATTTTTGTTTGTGTTGTAAATGAAAGAGTTGTAGTGGTTAGCAATAGTAACGTTAAGGGTAATGTAAGTTCACAGTTTATTGATACAGATAGCATGTACTAGATAAAATTACCTTATAATTTATGTAACCAAGAGTGATTATTAAATACACGTAGACAGCATTGGACTATTGTGCTTTAGCCTACTCAAACAAATATTGTCCCAAATTTCAAATGGCAAAATATCTTACGTCTAGAACTCCCCATGGCAACCAGGCACTGATTACAAACGAATAAAACCGAATAAATTTGTTTTAGGTAGTTTGCCCATACAAGACGGCATATGACTGTATCATTCAACAGCAAAAACACGAACGAGTATATGTGAACTGAGTAGTGAAGCTATGGAATTGTCATCGTCGCTGTTCTCATCGTCATCCTCCTCCTCCTCCTCCTCCTCCTCCCCCTTCTCCTCTTCCTCCTCCTCCTCCTCCTCCTCCTCCTCATCATCTTCCTCCTCCTCCTCCTCCTCCTCCTCCTCATCATCATCATCATTAACACCATTATCATCATCATCATCATGATCATTATCATCATCATCATTATCATCATCATCATCATCATCATCATCATCATCATGTGAGACTATGTGTCCAGAATCGTGTTTCATATGTGGAACACAGTGGTTTGCCATACGCATATAAAGCCAGAAAGGTTTGTATATACGCCAAAACAACACGTAGCCCAATCTTCTGCCAGACTAGACTGAACCAAATGGATGTATGCAACCAAGATTATAGCCGAGGATATTTATTGGTCATATGTATCATGCTTATAAAGAGCTGTGTAGTAATGTTATTAGTTGCCTCGGTTATTTTTCCAATGTGTTTCATCTAGTGCATTTCATGTAAAACAGACTCATCAAGTCAGCCCTGAATGCTGGTGATGTAATACTATATGTGAATGGATTGATGACGTTGTTGATAGTTAGCATGTAGCTATGGGAATGATACAGGACATGATGGTACGATTGTTGAGGAATGCCGAAAACCTCATGCAAAATTATATGGAGCATGAGAGGAAACGTTGCGATTAAGAAGATGATCACTATAATCCCGATTATCCTGGCATCTGTTGTCTGATGACGATTGTGTTTGACGTCGCTCAGTGTGATGGATTTCATTGTCACCTGGAAATACTTAAGCAGGTGAAACGTGCTGATTATTAGCAACGGGAAGAGAAATACGGCAAATACTGATATTATGTCGCCGAATCGACTATCACCGATTGAACCACAGAATGTCACCGGAGTACCTTTATATATAAGATCGACAGGGCGATAGAAAAATGCAACCACAATGCATGAAGTTAGAATCACAAGCCAAATAGCTGCAGACATTATAAACACAAACGAAGTTGTGAACCTAACTTTAGCGGATAATGGGAATATCAGTTGATACCAGCGAACAATGGAGAATCCCACCAGATGGTAGATCCCCGTACAGATTGACGCAACATTTAGATATGACAGGAATGAGCACATTGCCCTGGCTCCATCGTAGGCTATGATAGGAAAGAGTAATGTATTGATAAGTAGGGTACTGAGGCACGTGATACAGTCACAAACAGCTAGCGTGATGATCAAGGCGAATATTGTGGATTTGTATCTTTTGTACATTATCAAGCAGATTAGGACAATACAGTTAGCTGAGACACCAATCCCGAGTACCACAGGTGGAAGTATTTTAATCCAGAAGGGATGGATATTGTCCCAAACATCCAGGTAAAGTCGAACCATGTCTTCATATGACGTTCCTTGTAATTCAATTGCTGAAGTATTCCCTGTGCTTTCTGTCATATCTGTACTCATTTTCCCCATTTGTTCTGTTTATCTAGCTTACTGCGTTAAGATGTATGCCTTCTGGCGCTGATTATCATTACTGTGTCGTCTATTGAACGCATACATAATGATCATTATTGATATATAATATAACGAATCCTGCATACACACATTCAAGCTAATCTGTTCTTAATATAATTTATTTTTGTTGGTTCTAAAAGTATGCGTGCACAAACAACCATTAATCAAATACGCTAAGAAACAAATGTGGCTATCCAATCTATCTCTAACGTATCAGATGCCTAGTGCACCATTATGGCGTTAAATAGGCGTAAAGCAGCGTCCTTCGTTGGCCCATCTCTAAGACATAGGCTAATGGCGGACGTAGCTTTACGCCTATTTACCGCCACAATGGTGCACTATGCCCCTAAGCTCTAATGTACCATAAAGACGTTAGTTGGTCGGTAGTCAAACCTGCAATCTATGGCCACCTAGTAAACCATGTATTCAGAATCTGAAATACCAAATAGGGGACTACGGAAAATAATTCTCAATGTAAGAAATCATACTTTAAATAGTTTGAAAGTGATTCGACTGTAAGGTGCTGCTGCCAATCACAACAACAGACACGTGTCAATTTCAAATAATAATTTGAAACTAATTTGACAGGGAGTCATTTGAAGATATTCAAGAACTAACGTGTATCATTGTCCTAAAACGTGAAGTAGGCTACTGAGGGGTTTGTATGGCTAATACAAGTGACTTGCTATTAGATATGGTTTTAGTGGTCAAAGGTTCGATAAGGTGGTCGCATAGAACAGATTGTACGACCGACCAAGAAACGACTTCATGGTGCACTAGATCCCCCCCCCCCCCTGATGTCATGATCAAAATATATCACTTGTTAGGTGACGTATGTATGACTTGTATGTCCTTGGAGAATTCCCAATCTAATAAACATTCATCAACCCACAGTCAAATGACCCTCTCCAATCTTAGCTATGCCCGCCAATCTTTAGATAAGCTCGACCAACACTTCGCCCGTGTTGGAATCAATCGATCCATGAACTCTATGACTATCAATTTCTAGAAGACTATACAGGTCTGTTGAATATCCTGAAACTAATTTGACTGGGTGCTGTTATGGCAGCAACAGCGCCCAGTCAAATTAGTTTCAATATATTCCACAGCATATTTATTAAATAGTAAAGACATACAATTTGTACAACACAGCTTAGGCCGTCATCAATTACGCGTTCATGACGAGTCTAGCTACGGCATTCATGACGTAATTGATTATGGCGTCACCATACACGTCACATAGTCGATTATGCTTGGCTGCGGAACTGGAATCGTCCATTATCCCCAAAATATCCATCAGCTTACCTAGAGATTGAGATTCTAAGAATGTAGGATTTAAAATGTTAAAATTTCTCCAAACTCGCGTACAATGTGTGTGTGTGTGTGTGTGTGTGTGTGTGTGTGTGTGTGTGTGTGTGTGTGTGTGTGTGTGTGTGTGTGTGTGTGTGTGTGTGTGTGTGTGTGTGTAGTTTAACTAGAACCAGGCTGGGTATACCTAAAACCGGATCCATACAACTCATAACTAGTATAAGTAGTTTTGTCTGAGTCGAGTGGCCGGTTGCCCATTAATCGGACAGTTGGTTGGGTCGTCAAAATTTACACATTTAACTATGTAGACCACGTATTTCAATTTCAAAGCAGCCATATATTTACACCTATTTATAATTTGAAACGTTTGAGGTGGCAAAATCCTCCTGTCAAATTAGTTTCAATGTATTCAACACAATAGCTCATCCGTTGTTACGCTGTTTTCATATATGATTTGTAGGGTCCACAGACACGATATAGTGGTGTACAAGACTGGAACACAATTAAAGCCGGGTCAAAGTAGCAAACTATATCATAGTATACAAGACTGGAAAACAATTGAAGTCGGAATTCGTCTAGTGACTATAAGCGTTGCGATAGGCCAATCATATATCACCAATCACACCGTGAAATAACTAACCACACACGTTTTACATAGATTATATCTGCTCCTTCTAGGCAGGATTTGATACATATACCGCCACGAAGAAAGTGTTAGCGATATGCCATGTTAGTATCACAATTATATACTTACAGGGAGCAGAAAGTCTATGCGTTTTCAAAGAACAAAGGAAGAAGTATACTTGATGTTTGATTGCTTTGATATTTCTTTGCGGTAGTGATGAGCTTCGTGTGTTCATTGATTGTCGAAGATGTACTTTCTATTGGCGTGTATGATTGCGCAGAATATACCTTTATTTACCACCACGATAGATAGATGGATGGATGGATGGGTGGGTGGGTGGGTGGGTGGGTGGGTGGTGGGTGGGTGGGTGGGTGGGTGGGTGGGTGGGTGGGTGGGTGGATGGATGGATGGATGGATAGATAGTTAATTGCAAAAATCCAACATAAGGGTACGGCAACACTAATGCAATCGTGTAAATAAGGACTATATATATATACCTAGAAAACAATGCCCATATATATATATATATATATATATATATATATATATATATATATATATATATATATATATATATATATATATATATATATATATACTAGGCTGGTGCTAGGAGAACCTCCCGTTCCACACCCTCAGGATCAACCGCCACAGTGGATCTTTTACTTAGTAGATTCTAAGTAAAAGATTTGGACGTGTTCCCCAAAAATTATTGTCACGATTCTTTTTTTCTAGGTATAAATCAAAACTGCACCATGGTCATTAAAGTCTGTCATTTTTAGTGAATGGGGAAACACAAATTTCGGAAATTGCCATTTTTACTATTTATTACCCATTAAAGACAACTCAAACTATTGTTTGTTGCTTCCTCTTTTATTTCATGTATGCTTTATGCAAATACGTGGAATAAGTATGTCAGCAGAGGTCAAAAGGTCACCAATTTTAATCTTTGTTTAAATTCGGACAAATGTGCATTGCTGGAATTGGCAATGGACAAATGAATATTTTGGTGTTATTAGCTTAAGAAACAAATCTAAACTGTCAATGTTGATTTGTTTCATGAGATGCAGTTGCTACAACAACTGATAGTATCTCATTGTCAAAAATAGCTGAAAATGAAATTATGGGAAAGTGATAAAATGAAATGAATTATATTACATTATATCTAAAATAATGTTGCATAATGCATCAGCACTCAAAACGTGTCATTGCGTGTCCTTTGAAATTGTGTGCAAGTTATATGCAGATCAATGGAGTAATGAGGCCACCAAGAGTAAAATGTAGCTAGCTTTCGCTGTCATTTACAATTGGACAACTGTGCATTGCAGGGAGTGACAACGTGTTGATAAAGGAATGTGCTCGTGTTAGCAACTGAAAATGAATGATAGACACCATCTGGTAAATCTAAATTGCCAATGTTCATTTATTTTACGGGATGTGGTTAGTATGACAGATAACAGAAAGGACCCATTATTGAAAAGAATTGGAAACTGCAATAATGGTGAACTGAACAGTTAAATGATCGTAGCACCACATCCACACACTAAAAATTAATAAATAACGACTGAGAATGTCGTTTCTTCGAGGGTGCTATGAAATATTATGCCTGTTATATGCAAATCATTTCAATAATAATGTCAGCTAAGGTCAAGCCGTCTCTTATTTTGGCCGATGATATACATTTTCAAATTGTGTATAACTGCAACTAGCAAAGCGCCAATAAAGGGATATTTTGGTGCTGACACATTAAAAATGAATAAGAGATGTCATCTGATAAATCAAAACTGTCATTTGGTATTTATTACATTCAATCTTGTTACAATGACTGCTAAGACAATGATGGTTTTGAAAGCAACTGTGAAAATGTAATTATGTGCACCTGAGCATGAAGTAAACATATTATCGTACCTAACTAACATATAGCAATAATTGATCATTCACAATGTTTGTATTCTAGCATAACATCTCTCAATTAGTCACATTACCTATCAAGGATATCAGATGCTGATACCTTACCTTCATTGCTACTATCGTCGTCAGTGGAATTACTGTTTACTTCACTTTCCAGAACATCCGCCATCATGGAAGAGTATCTAATGATCTAATCCATCCTTACGCTGCATGGCTTCAGCTTCAGTTGTTAGGTGGGCTTCCTTCCAAATACCTACCTGATAGTTCAGTCCTCGCTGTCTGCCAGTGACGGCAAGGTCTTGCTGGAGGCAGTATGCATAGGTTAACGGGTTCTTTTGCCTGAGCTTTTCACTGAATCGCAACACTTTCCTCCGCCATTTAAGTACAAGAGCATTTGTTATGGAACTCATTTTGAGTATTCGGCAGGTGGAATCGTCAACCTGAAGAAGGGGGTTCTATGAGAGTATGTGTAAGATGTGGACTGATTCGCCAACAATATAGCGAGCCTAATGTCAGTGATCAACCATCCAAAACGAACATAGCACTATAAAACGGTGTTTAAGGATATCCAAAAAGGCTTTAGATGAAGTTGGACATAAGTTTGCAATAGTGACCCTTGACTTACTCGTGTGTGTTTTCAGACTACTATAACGGCCACATAGGACCTATTGGTATGTTTCACTGTGCATGTACTTATTTGAAAATGTTAATGAAACAGCTGCCTAGATTCATTGAAGTTCTACCAGACACGTCACTATTTCACTATATCGATGAAACTCGAGGTGACATAGGATAGTTGTACAATCTAGAAAGCAATGACTAAAGGTCTTGAAGATTACTACTATACCTGTATCATAGAACGCATGGGTCAGATGGCCTCGTATAACATTTTCAACCACCCTCATTGACAAAAATGATGACAGTGTTGGAAGCGATAATTTACCAAGAGTGTCGACTGCGTTGTTATTACCTTGTGGCAAAAGTGTGTCCGATTATTATTCTTAACAGAGAGCACATTTTAATAGATCCGATGAGCATCGAACATCAGGGCGCTCAATAGATTCTCCTGTAGCAGCTCAATGGTCTCAGAACTAATCATCAATTTCCCCTACTATTATCATACAGGCGCATGACAAATGAAAACCACTAAACATTACTATGTAGTATCCTGGGCGTTTCTATATTACATGGAAGCCTTCACATACAGGAATAAATCAAATGTCGCTATAACACACTTCTGTTTAAAATTCTCTGAATACTTTCTCAAGAAACATTTTACTGAATGAGCTCGGACATATTTTAAAATCAGGATACCCGATAGCATCGCCCTATCGCGCGGTCTCGCCGTCCCACTAACGCTCCTGTGTCGAATCCTGTGCTTGCAGGCTTTTGATGTCTGGGCTAAGTCCGCGAAACTTCATCAATGAGGTCAGTCAACTACCGCCTAATAAAATTGCTCGGTTATTATCATCCTACTAATATACTGTCAATCACATAGATTGACATTCTTGTCTCCCAAGCTCTCCATCGATGTTGGCACGAAGCTACGCCTCTATTTTTAGATTTATAGCGAGATTTAAGTAGGCAGAAATCTTATTGGCTACCTGAAAACCGGCAGCGAACATAGCGAGAAATCGCGGGTGTGCAAGTACGGCCTCAAACAGCGAAGCGATGTGAGTGGGCGTATGTTAGTACGATGACCAGATATCTATTCATAGTAAGAAGAAGCATACTGTTTTGTAATTTATGAATGGAAAGGTCATCTCTATACATGAATTAGACCCTGCCGTAGAGCACGCCCCTTTCATGGGCCATTAGGTCTACAACTGGTACCGGTCAACATGTCTGAACAACTTGTATGATGCTAGGATGCTGATTGGCATAGATACGTCACACGACCGACCACGCACAGACCTTGGAACACACCCATTTTCACGTGTCATTTGGCCTACAGCTGGCAGCGGTGAACATGTCTGAACATGTTCGACTGAAGCTAGGGCAACGAGATAATAGGCTGTGTTGATTGACCTACAGGCATCCCATAACCTGCAGCGTGACAGCTAACATCCCCTAGGTTGACCTAAGCCAATGCTAAGACATGGCCACACTGACCAAATGCAATGGCATGGATGCTCATTAGGCAACATCCTCAGACCTTAGCCCATACCCCTTGTTTCACTGGTCAGTAGGCCTGATAACGACCGTAGTTGTTATCACGTGACACGACCAGGGCAACTCTATGGTTGCGTGCTAGGACGCTATACAATAGGGCACAACCTTTCTTCACGGAGATCACTATGGCCTGCCAATGAGCATAGAAGTTGTCATGTGACTTGACGAGGGCGACGAGATTGACGCACCCTAGGCCACGCCCATTTTGACTGCAACGCGACAGCTGATGGTCTATATGTTGACCTAAGCTTGGGCGACGAGATAAGCGCCCGTCCTGATTGGTCTCCAGGTGTCACATGACATGGCTACTCCCCTAGCGCATAATTACACCTAATTACACCTGTCAATCATGGGCACATGCCTCATTACACCTGTCAATCATCAGAACGTGCATGCACCTCCACATCATCAAAAACAGTGAAGATATAGGCGGATGTTCGATGATTGGTAGAGAGAGTGATGACGTGATCAATATTTGAATTAGGACACACCCACTTTTTCCGACTAAAATACGCTAATCTAATTGGTTGAGAGAGAGAGAGCACAGGAATTTTGCTCTTGACCAATCAGATCGAGTATTTATGTCGGGAAAAAGGGGGCGTGACCTAATGAAAATATTGATGACGTCTTCACCCTCTCGACCAATCAACGCAGCCGCCTATAAATTAGCCCGTCTACTGTTGGATCATACGTAATATTAACGTTTTCATGATGAAGCCGGCCAAGACCAACCTCTGCAGTGGTCTTGAGGAATGTCCATTTACAGGCCAAGTGAAGATAGTTATTGAAAAATTTTTTTGCCAAAGTTTCCCAATGAAATGCTAATGTATGATGTTATATGGCGTTAATATGATGACAACATATTCATCAGACGTGTTTTCTTAGAATCCATAGAGCCACTTCCCTATTCATGAACACTAATAATAATAATAATAATAATAATAATAATAATAATAATAATAATAATAATAATAATAATAATAATAATAATAATTGATGCACGTCTCGAAATATGTGTCATTTTGGATTTTATCGTAATTTGCTTATAAAATATTTTTACATGATTGAATTATTGTGTGGTCGCAGATCGTGTGACCGATGGGTGCGCGTGCTAGTGTTAGCAGCGTGACAGATGTAGCCATCGTTCTCGCTGTATCGTCGGAAACTAACTTCAGTGAAAGCAAAATCCCCGGAAATTAATCAGGTCTAATGATGTGATGTTATCGATTGATGGCCGCAGTTTGACACAATCTGCGCAAGCGTGAGAAGAAGAATATGTATCCATCGGAGCTGCCAATCAAATGGTAAATGAGCGACGTGTTAACGTGACAAGATAGAAATTCAGAGCAGATTTGACAAAGCATATGTTGACGTGTTAGCCAACCTATTCTACAATGGACATGGGTTCTCTTTAGCATGAGCCGCACAAACATGCTGGAATCACATTACGTATAACAACTAGAATATTAGAATATTAGTCATGAGGGGATACCCCCTTACCCACCACGCCGCCCCCTCCCCTACCCCCACCCCGGCTTTCGATGAACGCATGCAATTAATCTTGAGGTTGGGTGAACCAGGAATTCACCTTTCCAGAGTACCTACCCATCATATGACGTCATAATGAACTGCGTGATGTGTACAATGACATCATAATGAATAACATCATGAATGACGTCGATAAGTACGTCACGAACGCATATTTGAAGACGGTCTATGCGTTGTTGTACAAATTGTTTGCTTTTACTATTTAATAAATATTCTTTTGAATATTTTGAAACTAATTTGACTGGGCGCTGTTGCTGCTTCCCTGTATAGTTTTCAGGAAATTGATAGTTAGGGCATTTGGGGATCGATCAATCCCAACACGGCAAGGTGTGGGTGGAGCTTAGCTAGTGATGGGCAGGGCATAGCTAAAAACTGAAAGGTCCATTGATACTACAAGTAGAATGCACACATACACCAATATTGGTTAATGTGTAAAAAAGTCTCATAAATCTAAAACCCTGACAAAAACGTTCTATCATGCTCAATGAACTATGAAATGTAGGTCAGGTGAACCTACGTTTGATATGCAGTAACCTACAATGGATCCATACACCAAGTTTGGTTACTATATACAAAAAAAACTCCTGAAACTACAGCCTGGATAAGAATAATGTCTGATGTTCGGTGAAGTGTGAAAAATAGGTGAACATTTAGACCATGATGCATTCATACACCATGTTTGGTAACTGTTTACAAAACCTCTTGAAACTACAAGAAGAATGTTATGATGTTCAGTGAACAGTGAAATGTAGGTTACGTTAACCTATTTTTTGGTACACACCTTTCGCCCACGATGAATAGAAATCCCAAGTTTAGTTCCAGTATACAAAGCCGTGTGAAACTATAGCATAGACAAGAATAACCCATTGTGTTCAGTGACCCGTCAAAGGTAGGTCACACTGACCTACTTTTGGTAGATGAAATAACATTAGGTCATAATGCATCCATATACCAAGTTTGTGCACTGGATTCAGAAAAGACTCTTGAAATTATAACCCGGTAAAGAATAATCTAATATGTTCAGTGAACCAGGAAAAGTAGGTATCGCTGACCTATATTGGATACATGACACACCTTGCATCCATATAACAAGTTTGGTTTGGTTTACATGAAAAACTCATAAATATATAGTCCGGACAAGAAATCTGGCACAGATGCACAGATGCACAGACAAGCACACACATGGACCACACATGGACGCATAGACGGACATACACACGGACGCACGAACAAAGTGATTATTATACATACCCAACCCTGCAAGCGAGTGGGGGGGGGGGGGGGGTTGGGGTCGGGGTGGGGGTATAATAAAACAAACATTCAATGGCCTCTCCAGAGCATTGTAAGGGGGATATTTTGGCGGCGTCGTTCCAGAAGAGGACTATCCATACACTGGGTGGATTCGGACATCCTGTACCCGGATAAGAATGGGAAAATCTCGTATCTCTAAACAATTATATGTATATTTTGTATAAACTTTTCATTTGTGAATTTGAAGAAGACGTAGGAATTTATTGAATAAGACGTTCCTGAACAAAGTTTGACATTTAAATATTATCTTATTTAGGCCCCTAAACACCCGGCAGTCTGGGATGTCCAAATTATCAGCTAGAAGGTAACACGGGAAATTTTCACGACCATTTAGCCTCCACATCTTCTGGATTTGATAACAGGAATCTGTTTTCCACATATATATATATATATATATATATATATATATATATATATATATATATATCGCATAGTTAAAACCGGCAAATGATAGGCATTGCGTGTCCAATTTACAAACACACTAATAATTATATGACTAACTAACAGTTGCGCAATTTATATTACCTGAATAATATCTATCTAATTATTGTCTGTCAGTCTGTCTGCCTGCCTGCCTATCTTCCCGCCTGCCTGCCTACCTGCCTGCCTGCATGCATGCATGTATGTCTCCATACCTTCCTGTCCGTCTAACTGCCTGCATATCCACCTGCCTGCCTGCCTGCATGCCTGCCTGCCTGCATGCCTTCTGACTGTCTGTGTGGTCGAAATGAACCTCATCTGTGAGTCAGCAAAACTATTGCAGAGACTGAGCGCGTTTGTTAATGTATGTTCTTCCACTAACCCCGTGGGAATAAATCCAGCCTGACGATGAACTCTGTACGTTCTTCCTCGGCGACAATACCATGAGAGCATAGGTTTTAAATATTAGGCTGTCAACACGTCTAATGCTCTGGCGTCAATGTCTTCTGCGTCCAGATAATTTTGTTCTCCTGGCTGTCAGAATCTAGCGTGGTAAATGAACCAGAGTTTTAATTATTACGCGTCGATTACCTGAACACGTCAACTTGAAAGACGTTAATACCATTTCCAGGCTATAATTAGCACGACCTAAATAACACTATGTACGCTTTATCACCCGATTCACTCGGCCTTCTGGATATAATTGAGGAATCTAGTTTGTCGATAAATCATATAGCGCCATGATCAACAAGGTCCCTGTAGGCTGACGTCATAATCAATTACGGCATGAATGGCGTGATTATGTCGGTCAAAAAGGCGTAATACTCCACCAAGTAATATATCTTCTAAATTTCGTTTTAATCCATCAACCATTGACGAAACAAATGTATCAATTAGATTTAATCTATCAACAATCGACGCTACGTGCACCAGGCATATTTTCTCCATAGGCTTCAATACAATTACCAACATGCTGTTGAATATTTTGAAGGTAATTTGATTGGGCGCTGTTGCGTTCAACCGAAACTAATTTGACCCGGTGCGGTTGCAGCAACAGCGTCAAGACAAATTAGTTTCAAAATATTCAACAGTATGTTTATTAAACAGTAGAGACATACAATTCTTACAACGTGTCGAACTTTTAAGAGTTAAAGACAGGCCGTATAGTGTAGCTCGCGGGGGTACGCGATGGTCCGTCATGTTGCTCCACTCCGTTGCACCGCATGTACAGGGTGCGCTGGAGGGCTGGTTAGCTCCTGTTCTCGGGGTTACGGATCCCATATCGCGTCTCTCCGGAAGGTACATAGACCGACTTCTAGAACCGGTGGAACGTTCACGTTTCAGTGGGCCCGTGCGACCATTACCGCAGAGATTGAACCTCACGGTCTCATCCCAACTGTTTGTGTCACCGGTATGTCGGTCCATTTAACTAAAAGGTGTGGACTTGGTGATATAATCAAAAGTAAGAATAATAACTATACATACAATGCCACTCGTTTGACAGTAAATGAGCAAAATAATACAGTACATAGAGTTACTTGGTGTTCTTTCTGCGTGCCCTCGCCGAAGGTAACACACAGATTCGTAAATCCGTAGAGGTGTCCCCGCAAGGGAGCATCGCAACAAGGCTACTTGAATAATTTAATATAAACCAGTTATACCCCTAACACACACACACCGAATATTATTGTTGCAAGAAGAAAGTGCCTCGCGCGGGCCTCCGTCACAGGAAAATGCCTTCAACGCCGAAATGGAGGAAAAGAGCTGGCAAAAAGGGCCACTCTTTTGTTCAAACAAAAAACTAAGTGCTGGTCAATCCTAGTGAAGCCATAAGTAATGTGATGCACACTGGTTTACGTGAAGACGGGTCGAACGATTTCCGAAGAATTCGTCGGTCACCGTCTAATGTAGGTCCAAAGATACTGTATTGGTAGTTGCCACTTTATTTATGCAGGCCTTCTGCTACATTCTAACCTGCCATTTGGCTGCAAATGGCAGGGATCCCTACCTATCTTTAGACACATGCATCTAACTGGCGAAGATGCCCAGCTTCCCGAAGGTCGCCCCGCATAGAATCTTCCTCAGAGTGACAACGTGCATACATGTTACAGAGCAATATCTCCAGAATCATATGACGATCCGGTTACCATCGTCCCGCAACAACATATAACATCACCAGGACGGGTCACAGTTCACAAAAGCGATTTAGAAAGCGCAATGTTATTTATGGTGGGGAGTAAGAGACAGATATTCATCACTAGTGACCTTCCTGTGAGGGCATTGTGGGTTCTAAGACCTCACCCAGACACTACAACGAGTTGGATGGAGATCTGTGTCTCGTCCGTCACTCGTGTGTTACGGAATTAACATGTTACCTGTCATTAGCGTTAAGTTCCAGAATGCCCAGAGATGCACTGCAGGCAGGTCTAATATATAATATAATAAATTTTGGCGAGGGTATCTAAATTGACTGGTATCCGAGGATAACTGGTATCCAAAGATACTGGGGGAAGTGTGTGTAAATCGACACTTTAGTTACCACCGCTCGGAAACCCCAATAGTTTCCCAGAGTCGGATCCTGCCAACGTGTCGAGTGGAAGTCCAGACAATTATTAAGCCTTGTCGCTGGAAGAGCGCAGAAAGAGACCATCACTCGATATTAATAAGAGGCCCTAAGGTATTTGGCCAATTTTACACAACCTAGCCAGTGTGTGGTGTTACATATCCACTACAGCCGGAAAAGAAGCGTACACACTGTGTCTCTTATGGAGAGATTGTTCCTAACTACTTTAAACCTATCCCATCGTGCTAAAATAGCCAGGTTTAGTCGGTCACATGTCAGGCTCGAGCATGGTGAGCATGAACAGTGACCTCAGTGTAAAATTGATGCTGGGGAAATATAGTGATGCGGATATAATGTTGCTGTATAGTATTACCTAGCGTACTGCGTCCTAGAGTTTTTATATAGAAACAAAACATAACAACTATGATGGCTACTTGTCATATACATGACTAACTAATACAGTGCTAACGATATATCAGGTCATAGGACCTTACGGTGATGTTAATCGAGAGCACATGAAAATAAGGATAATATATACAGTATGAAACAGAAAGTATAAAAATGCGGTCGAAAGGACCGGGTAGGTACCTATTAGTCATCAGTACCATTTACGGAAATAACAAAATGCACAATAGTATATTTACTTGAGTACCTATTGATCAGTGGTAGTTAAATATGCATGTACAATAACTGGGTGCACGGTGCGGGATACGTCGCTCTTGCGACGCACCAAGCAGAGTCCCACCAGACTGTGGTCTAAAAGTTTATTAACAAACGCGACATGCAGCGCGGAGGTTTGATACCACTTTTCAGCGTGGTTTGTAAGATCTGGCGAATCATCCACCAAGAATCTCTATCAGCTCTACATCCTGTAGAATTACATTGGGCCCGCAAGGCCCATCCGCAGGAAATACCTCTGTGAAAATTCTGAAACGGGAGTTCTTATATTAATTTATTTTTGCCCCCAGATGGCCATCCCGGAGCATCCAAAATTCGTATCGCAGATGTCTTATAACTGCTCACTGGCGCAGGAGATCTCCGTTCCGAATGGCACTGCTGTGATGTAGGTACCACAGTCAGTTAGCTGTCTTGCGCTGCACTGGTCCAGTAGTCTTGTTGACGGGTTGGCTTCCACGCCGATGAGCCTTTCGATTCTTGTTTTCTCGCCCCTTTTATACTACTCATGACGTCAGCGGCAGGATGCTCCAGCCAATCAGAGGGCGAGCAGTAGCCAATCAGCGTGCAGCTAGAAGTCGCGACGTGGCTATTACGTGAACAGCACATTCCCCATGAATTTAATGCATACACGTCAAAGCAATATTTTGAAGATAATTTAAACGGTAGTTTTAATGATAACTCGGCCATTTCTGATCCGATTTTAAAAAGGTAAAAGGTTCTGTAATCCTCGTTTCATTCCGATCCTGAGCGATACCCAGAACGACAAGAATACTGTGATTTGAAGAAATCACCAGTACCAACTCGGTACACTATCAGTATACACTCTCTCCCAATCTTGACACGTGCTGCCAGCGAAGTTCTGACGCTCGCGCATGCGCGCTACGCGTTCTTACTACGTACTTTTCACCCAATTTTAATGAAACCCCTCTCATATGGCTTTATACACACTATAGACTATATACTATCCTACTCAGGGGGGGGGGGCGTGCTTGGAGGGCACCCGGAGCGGTCGTCCCGTACCAAGCTTAGCTGGGATGGGCCGTACCCGCCCTGGCGATCCGTGCTACACCAGAATCTTTTATGATGTAATGATTGTGACATCATCCTACACACAGCTTAGCTGATTATGGTGTCATATGACGTAATTACTCTGGAAAGAGTCATAGTCACTGGCATTATTAACCAATGGGACAAGCACCATGTGTAATGGAACAAATGTATTTGATGCCACAACCCAATTCACCTTTCCAGAGTATCCTTCCATTATATGACCGTGTATGACGTCATAATCAGCTCAGCGCGTGTATGATGACATCATAATCAATATGTCACAAAGGGTTCCATATCAAATCTCAAATGGTCCGACACGTTGTATGAACTGTATGTCTTTGTAATTCTTTGCTATTTAATAAACATGCTGTTTAATATTTTGAAACTAATTTGAATGGGCGCCGTTTCTGCCTTAGGCAACAACAGCACCCAGGCAAATTGGTTACAAAATATTCAATGGCCTACTTGTGTATTTAAAAAAAATGATAATCATGGTGTTCAGAGATCGATCGATCCCAAAACGAACGAGATGTGGGTGGAGCTTAGCTAGAGATGGGCGGGGCATAACTAAAACCAGAAAGGTCCATTGACCCATGGTTCTTACCCTTTTTGAGCAATGAGTCAAGTAGTGGTGACACAATTAACCAAATGGATAAACATATATGATGTCAATGACCAAGAAGAGAATGGCTGCTTCATATAAACATATATGATGTCAATGACCAAGAAGAGCATGGCTGCTTCATATAAACATATATGATGTCAATGACCAAGAAGAGCATGGCTGCTTCATATAAACATATATGATGCCAATGAGCAAGAAGAGCATGGCTGCTTCATATAAACATATATGATGTCAATGAGCAAGAAGAGCATGGCTGCTTCATATAAACATATATGATGTCAATGACCAAGAAGAGCATGGCTGCTTCATATAAACATATATGATGTCAATGACCAAGAAGAGCATGGCTGCTTCATATAAACATATATGATGTCAATGACCAAGAATAGCATGGCTGCTTCATATAAACATATATGATGTCAATGACCAAGAAGAGCATGGCTGCTTCATATAAACATATATGATGTCAATGAGCAAGAAGAGCATGGCTGCTTCATATAAACATATATGATGTCAATGAGCAAGAAGAGTATGGCTGCTTCATATAAACATATATGATGTCAATGAGCAAGAAGAGCATGGCTGCTTCATATAAACATATATGATGTCAATGACCAAGAAGAGCATGGCTGCTTCATATAAACATATATGATGTCAATGACCAAGAAGAGCATGGCTGCTTCATATAAACATATATGATGTCAATGACCAAGATGAGCATGGCTGCTTCATTTAAACATATATGATGTCAATGAGCAAGAAGAGCATGGCTGCTTCATAGCATTATTGGCCAGTGACGCAAGTGCCAGAGGAAGAACTGGCAAAAGGATTAAGCACCCTTTGTCAATGTGGCATGCGTAACTGATGTCATGGTCAAATGGGGCAAGGGTCTTTGACATACTTGACAAATGAAACAACCAATCCATGACATTAATACCCATCAAATCCTGTAACATTTACACTATTGACCAATGGGACAAGCAGCTGTTCATGAGGATAGCGCAACTGGTGTCAATGATCAATGGGCTAAAGGTCTGTGGAAGACAAATGGGCTGGAAATATGAAAATGTGTGCGTGAAAATCAAAGTCTGTATATGCCTGCCACCACTGACCAGCAGGGAAACCTCAGTTGACTCATGGGGTATGCATAACATATGGTGTTTACAGATGGGGCAATAGTCACAGGCAAAGATTTTGAGGGGAAATGTAAGAATATTGACGTGCTTGGCATTATTAACCAACACAAAAGTTAAATTTATCAATGAGGCAGCCATCCCTGACACTACTATCAAATGGCTCAAGTTTATCAACGGGACTATGGGCAGTCAAAGATTTGGATGAGGAAATCCGAGAAAGAATATTTGTGTTCTTGACATTATTGACCAACGACAAAAGTGCAATTGATCAATGAGGAAGTCATTCTTATCACTACTGTCAAATGTATCAAGTGTAGCAACAAATAGAATTTACCAATGGGGCACTGGTCACAATCAAACATCTGCGCCGTCAATGCAAAAACTATTGCTTTAATTGACACCATTGGCCAACAGAAAAAGTATCATTGGCCAATGGGGCACAATGGTTAAATCTTCCCAACAGATGTCATTTCCCAGCGGTATAAGGGCCACAATGACAAATTTGGATGAAAAGAAAATGCAGAAAAATTGACGTCCCTGAGACTACCGACCATTGGGATAGAGTATAATTCATAAATTGGGACAGCCATCCCCTAGACTATTGTCAAATGGCTCAACTGTACTAAGGAATACATCCAAATCTGTTTTAACCCGTTAACAATTCGCCTTTCCAGAGTATCCACCCATCATATGACGTCATAATCAACTACGTTATGTTTAGAATGACATCATGATGAATGACGTCGATAAGTACGTCACGAACGCATATTTGAAGACGGTCTATGCGTTGTTGTACAAATTGTATGTCTTTACTATTTAATAAATTTTTTGTTGAATATTTTCAAACTAATTTGACTGGGCACGATTGCTGCCATAGTCACAAAATATTCAACAGCTTCCCTGTATAGCTTTCAGGAAATTGATAGTTATGGCATTCGGCGATCAATCAATCCCAACACGGCGGCGTGTGGGTGGAGCTTAGCTAGAGAGGGGAGGGGCATAGCTAAAACCGGAAAGGTCCATTGACGAAACGTACCACAGATGTTATTTCCCGTATGGTTCAATACCTAAGATGGCTTAAGGAACCAGAGTTATGGCCCTAGCTTCAAGGCATGACCTCTTTATTTTCATAGTGCAAATGGATATATGACTGAAGTAACATATCTTCTAAATGTCTTTTTAATCCATCAATTCTTAAAACGCCATAATGAACCAGAGTTATTGCCCTTGTCTAAAGGTGTCACCACATCATTTGTATAGTTCCAATAGATATTGTCTGAAGGAAAATTCTGCAAGACAAACCAACACCACCCCTACCCACCCCCACCCCCATCCCGCCCCACCCCGCTGTACATACTGGTTATGCCGCTTGAGATCGAATATGCCGACGATGTGGACTTCATAGACGAGGAAAGGAAACCCCTTGACAAACTACCCCCAATAGCCACAAGCAAAATAAACATTCTGAGTCTCTTTACTAATGAATCCAAAATAGAGTTCACCCACATATACTTATCTACACAGCATGAAACTAAAGTAAATGGCGATCTAATTCGTGGCAACGAACCATGATGGAAAGTACAATCCTGGGCTCCCTGCTCTGCAGTAAGGCTGGCATCACTGCACGCTGCGTCATGGGTACATAGATTTCCAGTCATTCTTGACGATATGCCGTAATAGATCAAAGATGCCCTTGGCAAACCGACTAAGTTTCTAAAACACAGCCTGTATAGTTTTGATGGTGTATAACTGTAGCAACTGGGCAGCTCCAGACACACTTGATGACTGCCACCGCAATCACCCACACGCCATCACTGGACACCGGTGGCAAGACAGCACTCCAACGTGACACTATGCAAAATGTGTAATACATCGCTGCTGTCCGTAAAAGTCGGCCAGCAAAGATGACCCATGTACGGGCATGTGCTTAGGGTACCAGACGACACACCAGTGCAGAGAGTCTTGTAATTCATGCTACTGGGAGCCAGCAAGTACAAATCCAGGAGACGAAGTCATTGCCTAAATATCTTAAGCCTGCTGCGAGGTGGCCTCAAGAAAGTAGGGCTTGCTACACTCAAATCAAGAATGGACTTAAGAAAGCTAAACATTTTGGCTGAGGACAAGAAACAGTGGCCAAAGGCGAAGAAGGACTGCTGGCAGCTGTAAGATGTACATCATCACCACACATATCGTATTGCAATTCTTTACCATTTCGTAGCTTCATCTCAGTATAACAAGATTCATGTAATTCTCATTTAGAGTAATTTTATGCTAATAGATGTGGTTGATCAGAGACGTGTATCACGGTTTAAGTGTGCCTCGTCGTGCCTTGAGGGTGAGTGCTTTATAGACAGTGGCTTATTGAAACAGGATGTTCTAATACGCATTGATAGGCACCTAGTTAGATCATCCCCGTCTGCTAATGTCAGATAATACGAACTCACTGATCAAAATGAGAATATAATAATAACTCAATTTAAAGACACCCGTGGGCATATGTGGGCATTTTTGTGACAGAACTGTTGCATGGTGGTCTATTGAAACACAACTCGATGTAAATTGTCGTAGTCCTCGACGTTGGCGGCGGCGTCGGTATTGATGAACACGACAATGATGACTCCTGTGACGACGACGGCGGCGGTGATGATTAAGCTATCCTACCCTGGTCCTAGTGAAATCATTGCGATACAATAGTGAATAGTGAATTGCTGATATGTAAAACGTGTCTTCCTATTATTCGTTTCTCTTTCTGTGGGTTGCTGTAGGCCTATTTTCACCCATCATCTATTTCTATGTTTACCACAATAAGCTTCAGGAAACATATTTCACTAATTGACGATTTTCTAAATATAGGACGGCTTAAACAACAGACACGTCTCGCCCTCAAGGCGCAACTTAACGCTTTGTCTGTCTCTATTCAAAGTGTGTTTGATAATAAATAAAGGGAAAGAACGCGATTTTTTTCCAATGAATGCATAATGGCGGTGCACTAGGCACCAGTAACTTTCAGATAAACTATTTACAAATTTAACATAGACAGAAATAGAGGTGGAGTTATCTTTTATGAAAAACCTAAAATTCGTCAAATATCTGTTTTCAGAAGTGCAGTCTGGACAGGGCATGGTTAAAACATATAAACGCATTAGTGCATTCACGTGAGATGAGGTACATCAGTAATTTGTAGAACCAGTAGCGGATTATAACAGAGGAAGCGCGGGAATTTGCCCTCGGATCCAAATCTTGAGCAGCCCACATCACAATTTTTTTAATCAAAAAAACCTTTAGTGAATAATGTGATCTGTACAGATTTTCTATTTGCAAACAAAAATAGGTGTTTGAACATGATTGGTCTTGATTATCCTACAGATTAATATTATCCATTATATTCTAGATGCTCTCAGACGCCATCTATTGCGTGGTCAGAAGTAAATATGGACCATCAGTTGTTGTTAACCTTTTTTAACTCATATCAGCCAAAAACGGCTTCTGCAGTGGTCTTAAGAAATGTCCATTTTCAGATCAGGAGAAGACTATTTTTGAAAATTTACCGCTGCATTGACGGGCTCAATAACCGAGCACGTCATTCCAGTGGTACATTTTCAAAATTAGTCTTCTCTTGGTCTGCAAATCGGCATTTTCTATGACAATATTTCAATTTTCTAGAACAAATTTGGGTTAAATTATTCTATTTTTATTCATTTAATTTCATGTTTTGCTCACTAAATCTATAAGCCGATTACGGCTTAACAGGAGAAACATTGAGTGAAAAAAAAATGGAATTAAATGGCTACCGTAAAATAATAGTACGTATTTACCTATGCAAAAAGCAGTGGATGCCGTCAGGAGGGCATCTAGATTTCAAGATTGCCTGTCGGAGGAACCCCAGACGCCAATTATGATTTGGCTTTCGCATTCCTGATATCTGATATGGTTTATTCTCTGAACTGTACACAGTTATGGAGATACATAATATTATAATATTATGCATATGTACACGCACGCACGCACGCACGCACGCACGCACTCACTCACTCACTCACTCACTCACTCACTCACTCACTTACCCACCCACCCACCCACCCACCCACCCATCCACCCACTCACTCACTCACTCACTCACTCACTCCCATCATTCAAGTTTCATGTTTATTTATTAAACCCAGATCACAAATGTGACATATGGGAGAACTATACATACATTATTATTATTATTATTATTATTATTATTATTATTATTATTAGTAGTAGTAGTAGTAGTAGTAAAATCGTTAAAACATTCATTCACAATTTCACTTTTCTTATCACAGAACTTTAAACATAAAAACAATTGATAATGTCTTATCAATGACGGAGGCAGCACCTCGTGAATTGTGTTTAGAAGTATCCTCCTCCACGGCCAAGAGAAGGCTTTTCCAGAAAATGTTGCACCGGAATGCCAGTTGTACATTTTCAAACAAAAGCCTTTCCCCGGCTTGGCAATGGGCATTCAAGGGTTAAAATAGTTAGAAAAATATTAGACCACTTCTAGTAGTAATACTCATAATAATAAACCACTTCTAATAGTAATACTCATAATAATAAACCACTTCTAATAGCTTCCCCATACCCGGAAATATCATTTGACCCCAGCACTGTCAATGCTTAATCGGGTACTACGTGGAATACTTTGGTTGGGAATACGCTTCCGCGAAATCAATCAATATTTTCCAAGCTTTATCTCCACACACCCACCTTTTCGAAATGTTAAACACCTTACCTGAATAGTTCCGTTGATATTGAGATTCGCAGAGATTCAGGGTTCAAAACAACTGAAATGGGCAGAGTTTAGCTATGTGGGGAGTAATCAACGGTTGGTCATGTCACTCTCATTTCTACATAAGTTCAGTCTACTCTTTGCCCATGTTGGGATTGATCGAACCCCGAAGTCCCAGAATCCCAATGTCAAAGAAACTATAGAGGTATGATGTTAAAAATCTTGAAACTAATTTGACTGAGTCCTGTCACTGCCATCGGCAGCAACGGCACCCAGTCAAATTAGTTTCAAAATGTTCAACAGCTTAACTGTATAGTATTCTGCAAATTGATAGTCAGGACATTCGTGTATCGATCGATCTGAACATGAGTGAGGTATGGGTGGAGATTAACTAGGGATAGCCGGAGCATAGCTAAAATGAGAACGGTGTATTGTAAACGCATCCCGCCCGTGATATTGACTTCTTCATCTAATATCCCTTTATAGGCGATGCTTTGTATAACCATTAATATCTGCCAACAATGAATATTCTCCAAGCACAGGACCAAGATGTCGAAGAAATATTTTTCTTATTAAGAAACTATCTATGTAGAGAATGTGCATGCATCTCTCCGTTGCATAGGAGTTGAGCTCATTGGACGCAGAAAAGCTCAAATTAATATAGCTAGGGGTTTTTAATGGTAGAGCACAGGATTCAATGATGCCGCGGACATATCTCAATTGCTCATGAACAAGTGTCTCATGAACAGGAGTGTCTCGCATAAAGCAGGTAAAACCACAGGAATGCATACAGACGCATACACTGTATGGCATGAGATAGCTGATAGTGTTTTCTCTATGCAATAAGACATGTATACAGCCCTGCTTCATCTATTGCATAGCCCAGTAACAATTCAGCAATTACCTGAAACACGTGCTTCCTATCCACATCAACAAATGCAAAGTTTTGTTTGACCAGGTTCATGGTGAATTTGAAGTACCAGAAGAATCATTTGCAAATTCCCTCAACAAATCCAAAGATGTCCCAAAGAGCATGGTTGGTATATAGCATTTGATAAATGAAGCAGTAAGGAATTCCAGCTCAATTCATGAAGAAACATTCACAACACGCAGGTTGGTGTGAATGTATTATACCACTTACACATGTCATTCTCTAAATTGTACAGGCAACCTGCCAGGGAGATTTACTTCCTCATCTCACATTCTTTGAAAACCTATTAGCTTATTTCTCTTGTCCGAACAGACCGAAGTATACACCTGTGCAAAAGTTAAGCACCACCCTATTTTTACGCACATGCGAGGGTATATTCATGTGCTATGAAGAAAGCAATAGCATAAACATTTATGTACCCATCCATCTTAGTGCAAGATGTAATAATGCAACTAGAGGAATGCTGATTATGATGGTGGGGAAACACTGTATGTTTTTGTTTGAACTTGAAAACGAGGCCTGAATATGGTTACGTTGACACAACTGACAACAGTTGACACACGTGGCTAGATTGTCTTTAATGGTGTCTGAAAACGAAGTTTAACATCTGTGCACGAGTTTGAGACTGTCATTATTAATACCGGGTATATCCACCTTGTGCCTGGATGACGGCCTGGACACGACGTCTCATGCTGGTCACCAACCGACTGATACGCCATTGTGGTATTCGTTGCCATTCAAGATGGAGTGCGTCTGTTAATTCCTGTAGGTTCTGCACAGGAGGATCCCTCCTTCTCACCATGTTTCCCAGAATGTCCCAGATATGCTCAATAGGGTTCATGTCAGGGCTCCTTGCTGGCCATGGTAGGGTTTCGATGGCATTCTGGCGGAGGTATTCATGCACAGCTCTAGCACGATGTGGTCGGGCGTTGTCATCCATGAATATAAGGTGGGTTCCAGGTGCATGATTTACAAAATGAGGGACCACAACTCTATCCAGTATGGAATCTTGATATCTTTGTCCATTTAGTGTTCCAGGTACAGTCAACAGATCCAGCTTACAATCAAATGAGATGCACCCCCATATCATAACTGAACCTCCACCAAATGGAACTTCTTCCATGATGTTACGTTGGTCGTACGCCGTGCGTCTGGACCTCCATACACGAGTTCGACCATCTGTGGCATGAAGCAGGAACCGACTTTCATCTGAGCAGTGTACCGTCTCCAGGATCTCATGTTCCAGTGTCTTCTTTCGTTGCACCACCTCAGACGCTCCTCTTTGTGGTGTGCAGTGAGGAGAGGACGTCTGACAGGTCTCCTAGCTTTCATGCCAGCAGCATACAGTCTCCTTTTGACGGTAGACATTGACACTCTATTGCGCGTTTCCCATTGCTGGCTGAGCACTCTGCTGTTGGTGAATGGAGATCTCCTAACAAGGCGTACTAGGGCTCGATCATCACGTGCAGTAGTCTTCTTCGGTCTTCCAGATCTAGGCCTGTCCTTCACCTCGTTAGTTTGCCCATGTTTTGCAATCATACGACTGATTACAGTATGGTTAATGTTCAGCTGTCTGCCAATCTCTCTGCATGACATACCAGTGGTATGTATGCCTATGATTTGCCATTTCACACGATCACTTAACCTTAGTCTTGCCATAGCGGCTCACAATCAAGAGCTAATTCTCTCTGTACAAATAAACCACGGTCATGAACACAAAATTCCTAATCTTGTCGCCTAAATCTGTATGTAATGTTCTACACCTCAAACTGGACTTTTACATAACTGAACACGTGTGCTGTTTCCCGCCACGCACGGACATCAAGCGGCGTGAAGTCATGCATGCATGTGCATTTCGTACTTGGAATTATGTCAGCTAACGCGGGGACAAAAAGTATGGCAGCCTAGTTGTACCATCATGTTTCTACGTTCTATTGTTTTTGCTGGTGCTTAACTTTTGCACAGGTGTATATATAGATACAAATCTGAGAAATTGTACAGTATCCAAGCAGAAGAACCATATACCTGGCAAATATTTAGCTAATTTAGGAACCGTCAATGTAATGAAAAACCACATATCCCGTGTTTCTCATAGGATCTCAATTTTGTAGATCCCAGGAACCCCACGCTCTGAAAAGTGGGGCTCCCAAGATGAAATCCAGCGATCCTAAACCGGAAATCTGGGATTCCAATGCAGATTTTTTCATCCATGCTAAAAATCGAAGGTGCCATCACAGCTATGAATTATTGGTGTCCCACGCTAGATTTTATGGGAATTTTTGTGCAAAAAGTACAACCATTTAATATTAGTATAGTTATGCAAGATTTTCAGGTGTCCCATAGGATCACCTGCACTACTTTTGGGGGATCCCATGTATTTGTATATACCCTCAAAGGTACCGTTATGAGAATCCCTACACACATCAGTATGTAGCGTGAGAATAGATCATATATTGGAGCAAGTAATGTACCATCTAACACTGCTTGGGATTAATGGTATTGCATAGAGTCCAACAGTGCTGCAGAGAATAATTACAGTTAAGCCATTCATCCTCTGGCGTCATATGACGTCATAATCAACTATGTGTAGGATCACTAGGATGGACCTTTACAGTTTAATCATTACGCTAACTACCATTAAGATTACCTCAATGTATGACAGGAGTCAGGTGATTAAATGAGGGTGGGGGAGCTTATGGGCATCCTATACATCTAACATCCAATCAAAACAGGGTAGATAGGGGGGTTGGATTTTAACAACTTTTCAAAAAGCAGTGAAGATGAAAGTAAAAGAAATGTATCAAAATCAATAATCATGACGTCATTGATACCTAATTCGCATAACAAAAGAAAAACACAGTCACACAGTCACATAATACCGATGACAATCACCAGGTCCACTATCATACATCATAACCTCACCCACCATTGCGGTGGTCATACGATAACAGTAATAATCATCACCACCTTCACAATCACATCCAACTTCACAAACAATATGACATCTGCACACTGATCATGTCATCACAAGAACAACTATCCGTGATGGGATAACATCATTTCTTTTACTTGTTGTTCTTCTTCTTCTTCGTTGAAGTCGCATGAATTAGAGGTCTCCAATTTCACAGTGTTTTCGCGTGTTTGTGTCTTGATGTTTAATCGTATCTTGTACAGTGTCTTTATTAACGTTTTCTATTTTATGTTTGTGACATTATTTTCGTAATTTGTTGTTGTTTAACTACGTACTTTGATAAATTAAGTTTTGAAGTTAGTCAGTTTGTAGTAATACATAGGCGCCATTAAGCTAGCGGGCCTGTCGGCCTAGCCGCTGGTCAGTGTAAGGGGAGCTTGAGTAGGCTTTTGTTTACTAACAATGGGCACCTTCGCGGACAGAGTGAAAAAATCTCGAGGAGCAGTGACAGGTACGTTAGCTGATTATGAGCCTTTTGAATGCATAGTTAGAAAGAATGGAGTGAGAACTGACTGCCTGGAAGGGGTAGCAATCGAGGAGTACGTGAAGAGTGCAGCCGCGGTTGTCTCCCCTGGCCACATCGTCGCTGCCTCCAGAGTGAAAGGGGGTATTAACATGTTTGTGAGAACTGATCGTGATGTGACGAAGTTATGCCTAGAAGGGATACAAGTAGCTGGTCGTTTCCATAACATGTTTTCCCTTGAAAAAGAACCGACTAGAATCGTTATCTCTAACGCTCAGCCATTTATCCCAAACCTTCTGATCACACAAGCACTGGAGTCTTATGGTAAAGTCGTAGGCACTTGTAGGGCCATACCATTAGGCTGTAAAACACCTGAACTTAAGCACGTGAAAAGTTTCAGACTGCAACTACAAATCGTCCTTGAAAAGGGTGCTACGCTGCCTGAATTTCTCGATGTCGTCTGTGACAATAAATCCCATCGTCTTTTCATATCGAATGATGAAATTGTATGTTTCTTTTGTCATCTTAAGGGGCATTTTCAGAGATCTTGCCCAAATAAACAGGTTGCCAGTTCGAACTTAGAAAATACCCAGGTGGTCGTGGATGATACTGCGGACAGTTTAAACACTGAACTTATCGTTAATAATGACAATTTTCCCGCAGCTCTGGGTCCGTCATCATTGACTGATAAATCTAACAAACATCTGTTAAATAGATCGTCAACAAACAGTTCATTAAACAGATCACCGAAAAAGTCACCTAGCAAAAAGCGTCAAAAAACCCAATTGAATAATCCGTTCGAAGTTTTAAATTATGACAGTGATTAGGAAATCCGTCCAGCTACCCAGTCGCAAAACGGACACAATAATATTAACGTTATTAGTGCCCAAAATGTTAACCAGGATGATCAACATGAGTGTGGTGATAACGCAATACACGTAGACGTTCACCGGGAGGCGGAGATGACACAAGATGACGTCATGACTGCTGCCATAGTAAATGAGGCGCCATCGTCAGTCTTTACAGAGAGGCCTGTAATTCTGTCTAGTGATCGTGGTGACACCCCAATTCCAGTGTTAAAACCAGGACACGATCCTTGCGAGGATGTGAGGGTATTTGCCGATGCGGGTGAGATGCTACCAGTCTCCCAAGAGACTTTATTGATGAATTCTTTTGAAGAGGACAGTTCCGAATGCGACACCATGTCCATTGTTTCGGAGATGTCGGATGTCGGCGAGTTAGAAGATTCAAGGGAGACAACTCTGTCCCTTGAAGATGTAAAAATGTTCGTCGAAAGCATAAAATATAGCAAGACGGTTATAGAAAAGTGTAGGGATTTTCAGTCCAACTTTAAGATCCTAATTCATCAACTAATCAGGTTAAAAAAGCAATCGAATACTGATCAGCCCATGAAATCCCGTATTTGTAAAATAATTACAAAGTTACACCGTAGCCAGAAAAAATGAAAAGGTGTCCATTTTGTATTTGTAGTTTTTTGAAGTACTTTACTGTTTAAGCATTTTAACACTGATTACTCATGGCTAATTTTATTGTTCTCAATTTTATCTTAGTATTTTATATAATGGCATCTCTTTCATTTGTATCCTTAAACACGAGAGGTTGTCGAGATTCTTTCAAAAGATTTCGCATGTTTCATCAGCTTTTTGTGTAAGAACAATGAGTCAATCAGGCAGTTTTGCTGAGTGTTAGAAGACGCGACCCGCTCTTAAAGGCCAGGTGTCGGATAATGAGCCATTCGTAGGAATTAACCGAAAGAACGGTGTTAGAATAGACTCCTTGGAAGGCATATCGGTCGAGACTTACGTTAAAGGGGCGGCTAGAGTCGTGTCACCTGTTAGCATTGTCGTCGCTTCTCGGGTTAAAGGTGGCATTACAATCTTCGTGAAGTCAGAGGCAAGTGTCACAAATCTGTGCGTCGAAGGTATTGAGGCTGGTGGCCAGTTTCAGAGCCAACAAAACTGGTAATTTCAAACATACAGCCCTATATACCAAGTTTCGTGATTAAACATGTGCTGGAAGGATATGGGCAAGTGATCGGTAACTGTAGTGCGATACCGTTGGGATGTAAATCCTCTGAACTGCGCCATGTCAAAGGTTTCCGTCGCCAGGTCCTAATTCTAATAGAGAGTACTCAAATCCCGGACTCTGTGGACATTGTTTTCGATGAGAAATCGCATCGCTTATTTATTAGCACTGACGAAATAATTGGTGCCGCGCCTGCCGTTCATAATGCCGCCCATGTCGTCCATTTAGCTACTAACGTAACTATCGCTGATAATCGTAATGTTGTAAATGTCACTAATTCTGGTAGACCCCTAATGATCTTACTGTCACTAATTCTTGTAATGCTGTAACTGGCACTAATTCTTGTGATGATGTAACTGTCACTAATTCTTGTAATGCTGTAACTGTCACTAATTCTTGTGATGATGTAACTGTCACTAATTCTTGTGATGATGTAACTGTCACTAATTCTTGTGATGATGTAACTGTCACTAATTCTTGTGATGATGTAACTGTCACTAATTCTTGTGATGATGTAACTGTCACTAATTCTTGTCATGATGTAACTGTCACTAATTCTTGTGATGATGTAACTATCACCAATTCTTTTGGTGATGTAACTGTAACTAATTCTTGTAATGATGTAACTGTCACTAATTCTTGTGATGATGTAACTGTCACTAATTCTTGTGATGATGTAACTGTCACTAATTCTTGGGATGATGTAACTGTCACTAATTCTTGTAATGATGTAACTGTCACTAATTCTTGTAATGATGTAACTGTCACTAATTCTTGTAATGATGTTACTGTCACTAATTATTGTAATGATGTAACTGTCACTAATTCTTGTAATGACGTAACTGTCACTAATTCTTGTGATGATGTAACTGTCACTAATTCTTGCGATGATGTAACTGTCACTAATTCTTGTGATGATGTAACTGTCACTAATTCTTGTGATGATGTAACTGTCACTAATTCTTGGGATGATGTAACTGTCACTAATTCTTGTAATGATGTAACTGTCACTAATTCTTGTGATGATGTAACTGTCACTAATTCTTGTAATGATGTAACTGTCACTAATTCTTCTGATGATGTAACTGGCACTAATTCTTGTGATGTATCGGTAGCTGATGATAGTATTATCGTTAACGTGGCTTCAAACCCCGAACTTGTAGTCAATGAAGGTTATTTCCCTGCTGTCACTTCACTATCGAACGAAAAGCCTGTCAAACACAAAATCAAATCGTCTTTACATAAATCTACTCAGAAATCGCCTAGTAAAAAAACGACCAAAAATGCGAAGCGTTTTGAAATCTTAGCCCAAGATGATGATGACAGTTCTGACCTGGATACCGACAAAGACAATAATGAGTCAAATATCGTAAGCGTTTCCATTGATGACACAATCCAAGCCACCAACACTAACGGTACCGTAGACGTTCCGCTAGATGACGCAATCCAAGACGCCGCTGCCAGCACTGGCAGAATCACCGTTGAGGTCCATCGGGAGGCTAAGCTAACGCAAGGTGCTGACACGGCCAATGATGAGCAAGATGTAGCATCACTGACGATGGTCGGGTGCTAAACAGCGAGTAGTGACTCTAACAATCATTTTAATAGACATAATAGTAGCCCTGGTATTCCTATCTTAAAGCCAGGTCATGACCCTTGTGATGACGAGGTGACTGTGTTAAAGGCAGACGACATGATTACAGTCTCGCATGAGGTGCTAATACTCAACTCGTTTGACGAGGACAGCTCTGACGCGGATAATATGTCGATTGTGTCCGAGATGTCCGATATCGCGATTTATAGCTGATTCAAGGGAGGCAACGCCACCCCTTGAAGACGTTAAACCTTTTGTAGAAAGCATCAAGTACCCTAAAAAGATAGTGGAAAAATGTCGCGATTTTCAGCCTAATCTTAAACTGCTAATACACAAGTGTTTCATTTAAAGAAACAACCTGACACGGAATCACCCTTTAAATCCCGGATCACTTAAATAATACCAAAGTTACACCGTGCCGATAAGAATTAGACAGGTGTCTGTTTATTGATATAGTTAACATAATAAAATGGCGTCTATTCTGATAAATTATCTAATCTTTTTTTTCAGCCATGGCATCTCACACTATCGTAACATTAAATGCACGAGGCTGTCGTGACTCATGTAAGCGATTTAGATTATTTAACCAACTTCGTACAGAACTTTCTGCCGATGTTGCTTTCTTACAGGATATTCACACCAGTCCGTCTGACGAATCCTTGTGGAGGGTAGCATGGAGAGGTAACGCGGTCTTCTCACACTTAAATACAAACAGCGCCGGCATGGCCATCCTTTTAAAACCCAATTTGAATGTTGATATTATTGAGGTCAATACAAGTGTACATGGTAGAATTTTACATGTAACGGTTGAGATAAATGATAATTTTTATTATTTAGTTAATGTATACAACCCTACGGACAGCTATTATAAGGTGAAATGCATAGATTTGTTAAATACCCATATTTCGTCCTCACCTGAGCCATACCCCTTATTTCAAGGTGGTGATTTCGACTGCACGTTTGATGCAGAGGTGAACAGGACGTCCGCAGTAGAACCAGACACCCTTGCAGCTAAAGCCATGCAATCAGCGATCAAATGTAATAGATTGACAGATAAGTTTCGCTATCTCCATCCTCAATCGAAGTTATTCGCTTGGAATAGAACGGATGGCATTGATTCAAGAGTGGACCGTTTTTATATTTCTAATAACATCAAGCAATTTATTAAATTCTGCTCAGTAATACCATGTCAAGATTCTGACCATTCATTTGTTAGTTTGTCCATTTATTGTAAAGGCGTAACGAGAAAAGGTGCATAGTGGTGTCTAAATACGCCTAGCTTGCAAGAGAGAATATTATAATTTAATATAAAATCTTTTGGCAAGGATGGCGAGAAAGAAAGGGTGATTTTGAGTGTATACAAGACTGGTGGGAAATGGCCAAAACGCATCTGTACCATCTCGCAGCGTTATTCAAGAGAACGAACTAGCATATTACGTGAAGAAAAAAATGCTCTTACAAAGGGAAATAGAGTCCTTATCTTCAGAGCCACCAAGGAACGATAATTTACACGACATATTGAACACAAAACAAACACAGTTATCTAATCTCCATAAACAGCAAGCAAGGGTGCCTAGATAGGTTCCAGATTTCAGTATGTCAATTCGCCTGATAAGCACACCGCATATTTCCTTAGCCTTGAAGGGAGAAGGCAATAGACCGAACGATTTCACATTTAACGCTGCCGGACGGTACACATGTGAAGACTGATGCAGAAATCTTGACGCATGCCAGTTACGGATACACCTTTTTCAATGCCGATTTTATAAAGGCGAATATTACCACTATAACCGATATTCTAATGGAAGCTAAACTAATTCCAAGTAATTACTTGGCTCGGAAAATCAAATTTCGACCTCTAAGGATTCTGCAGCTCTAGTTGGACACATTGTGGAATGGCATTTCAAATGAGTGGATTACCTTACTTAAAGGCCATGATGAAACCCCTCAGTCGGTGTATGATATTGAATTATCTTGCAGGTTTAAGAGGTCCGATTACAGTGTCAATACGCCGCAATGGCAAAACTCAGTTTTACAATCTGTCGCTATTTTAAAAGTTATGAAACTGCTTTGAACGATACCTATAATAATATTTGGACTGACATTTATCCATGAATATTTTACCGACATCATCATGCCATTATTTTTATGAATACCCATGTACTATGTATGAAGAGGCTCTATCCTGGAAGGTTCTACATGGCGCATTGAACACAGGGATGTTCCAGTTTTGTGCTGGGTACTGACCCAACACGGATTGTCCACACTGTGGCGAAGTGGAGGATCTGGCACATATGTTTGTAATGTGTTCTCGTTTACAACCGTTACTTTTAGCCATTAGACACACTGTTCTCCGTTTACTAGAAACAGGTAAATTCGCTCGAGAGAACTACATCCAGGGTATCCCTTGCCCTCGCAGCTCTTCTAAATCTGGACGAAAAATTCGACATCGTTTAACTGGGTTCTGGCTAATGCTAAAATGGCAACCTACATAACTCGTCAACGGCTCACGGACAGTAATGAAGATACTGACCCTATCAAAGGGTTTATTACTAAAATAAGATCACGTGTTTATATTGAATTCCATCATCAGCGAAATGTTGGCTCTCTTGAGGTTTTTTTTTAACAATTCAGGTCCTTCGACAATTGTATGTGTAGTTTACAAAATAATGAACTGATATTCAAGGGCTTTTATGATGAGATATTAAACCTATTTTAACAGTGTGCTGGAGACGAGAGCCAGCTGCAAATATGTAATAAGACGTTTTTACAATGGCCTTTACAATGTTATTTTATTTATTTATTTAAGTTTTATTTTTTTAATTTATTTAATTTAAAATACTGTGATATTTGATATACCGATGGAAGTTGCTTGTTTTAAATGCATTAATAAAGTGCGTTGAAAAGTCTTCTTCTTCTTCTTCTTCTTCTTCTTCTTCTAGAGGAAGGACGTGTTTATTTCGCTGCGACTTTTTGCGGGATTTAACGTGTTTATTGAAGATAATCGTTGCTAATTTTTGTGCTATGTATATTTAAATTGTTTTTGGAAATGTGTGTAATAATATTTTTGACTGTAATTATTGGATTAGTAATACATTCGTTGTGTTTGTGATTATGTATAGTTAGGTAGTAGGTTTGCGTATAGTAGCCATTACTATACCGGCCTTGTTGGCTGGTCAGTGTAGGACTCCTTGATTAACCTATTGTGTGAAGACAATGTGCTCGCAGCCGGTCAGTTTTGCCAGTAAGGTCAAGATGACCAGAAGCGTGACGAATGCGGGCTTGTCCTCGGAGTATGAGCCGTTCACAGGCATAGACAGAAAGAATGGTACGGAGTATGAGCCGTTCACAGGCATAGACAGAAAGAATGGTATAAAATTGACTGTTTAGATGGTGTGGCTATAGAGGCATATGTTAAAGGGACGGCTTCTGTAGTGTCACCAGCTAATATCATTGCCGCGTCGCGAAGCAAAGGAGCTATTATGATATATCTAAAATCTGACAACGATGTAACAAAGCTATGTGTTGAAGGCGTACAAGTTGGCGGTGCGTTTCACAACGTGTACTCCCTTGAAAACGAACCAACAAGATTCATAATTTCGAACGTCCCTCCATACATACCGAGCTTCGTGATTAAGCGCTCATTAGAGACATACGGGAAAGTGTTTGGGAGTGCCAGGGCAATTCCACTGGGTTGTAAGTCGCCTGAACTGAGGCATGTGAAGAGTTTTCGTCGCCATGTCCAGATTTTGATTGACAAGACTGTCGTTCCAGACTACATAGACATTGCTTTCGCTGGAAAAACGCATCGTGTTTTCATAAGTACTGATCCCACTTGTCTGATAATGCAAATGTGAATAATGACACTGAATTTCCGAGGCTCGGCACAACAACGCAGACAAACAATTGCTCAAAAACAGTTACTCAATCAGTAAGTAACGGACAGCGGTCGCCTAAAAGGAAAGCTCCTAAGATTAAGTCGGACAATCGCTTTGAAGTGCTGAACTCACTCGACGATAACAGCGTTGAGGTAGTGGTTGACAGAGCGTCTACATCTGACGCTGGTGTTCCCAATAGCGTACAAGACATGACTGAGAATACGTCTCCCACAGAACGTAATACTATCGTTGCTACTGCAAAGGAACAATCTAGTGAACAAATGTCAATCAATGAACCTGCTCCAATTTCCACGCTGGAGATTATCTGTGCCATAGACAATAATATCGCGATCTTAGAGCCGAAAGACTCAGTTGTACCATTCAAACCCGGTCATGGCCCATGTAATGACGTCACAATAGCAGATCCAGAATTACCACCCATCTCGCAGGACCTGATCCTTCCTGATGACCATGATGATGACAGCTCAGATGCGGACAGTATGTCAGTTGTGTCTGAAATCTCGAACATGACTGATTTTCAAGAATCAAGGGACATAACCTATTCTCTTGACGATGTGAAAATATTCGTAGAAAGTATAAAATATAGTAAAAAGGTTGTTGATCGTTGTAAAGAGTACAACTACTACCACTACTACTACCACCACCCTGTCCCCAATGCTCAGCCAAATCCAAACGAAATATTAGACACCGTTTGTCTAATTGCCTTTTATCCAACTGTAAAATGTCTATCTATGTTAGCAGACAACATCTTTTGGATGGCAATACACGAACTGATCCACTCCGAGAATGTCTCTCGAGACTGCACTCACGAATTCAAATAGAATTTCAGTTTTATCGAAACAAGGGGGCCCTGGATGTTTTCGAACACCTTTGGGCATTTGACAGTTTTTTTGTGCACGATTGAAAATCATAATCTTGTTTTAATGGGCTTTTATAAATTGGTATCTTTCAAGGTTTTATACGTTGCTTAATTTTGCTTATATCTTGAAGTTTGTGATACATTTTGATATGCTCATGTTTTATATTCATACCCTGTATTGAGCCTTTATGTTTTTATGTAATCGTATGATATTTAAAGTTTTTTGTCAAGTGGAATGAGTGTAATAAAGTGAAAAGTCTTCTTCTTCTTCTTCTTCTTCTTCTTCTTCTTCTTGTTCTTCTTACTACTACTACTACTACTACTACTACTACTACTACTACTACTACTACTACTACTACTACTACTACTACTACTACTACTACTACTACCACTACCACCACTATTACTACTACAACTACTACTACTACTACTACTACTACTACTACTACTACTACTACTACTACTACTACTACTACTACTACTTCTACTACTACACTACTACACTACTACTACTACTACTACTACTACTACTACTACTACTACTACTACCACCACTATTACTACTACTACTACTACTACTACTACTACTACTACTACTACTACTACTACTACTACTACTACTACTACTCTACTACTACTACTATTATTATTTTTAATATTATTATTATTATTATTACTTCTCCTGCTGCTACTACTGCTGCTGCTACTGCTGCTACTACTACTACTACTACTACTACTACTACTACTACTACTACTACTACTACTACTACTACCACTACTACTACTACTACTGCTGCTGCTGCTGCTGCTGCTGCTTCTACTGATACTACTACTACTACTACTACTACTACTACTACTACTACTACTACTACTACTACTACTACTACTACCACTACTACTACTACTACTACTACTACTACTACTACTACTGCTACTACTACTACTACTACTACTACTACTACTACTACTACTACTACTACTACCACTACTACTACTACTACTACTACTACTACTACTACTCTACTACCACTGTTACTACCACTGTTACTACTACTGCTGCTACTACTACTACTACTACTACTACTACTACTACTACTACTACTACTATTACGACTACTACTACTTGCCGTCGTCGTCGTTGTCGTCGTCGCCGTCGCCGTTGTTGCGGCTGCTTAGTTGTTGTTGTTGCTGCCACTGTTATTGCTGTTGCTGATATTGCTACTTCTACTAATGTATTTGCAGTTCAACCTGGTATGCGGTAAGGAGGCAATGAAGTCAGTAGCCCAGACTCTGTTTATGGTGGGAATTCTTTGTGGCTCTTTTATCTTTGGAGCTATATCGGATAGGTATGACATGTTTATTTACTGGGAGCAATTAACGTTAACAATAGCTGGACTACTATGAAGCTTATTTATTCACTTAGGCTGTGTTCACACTAGAGACTTAATCCGGAATAATGCCATGCTGATGTATGGCGTTATTCGGGATTAACTCTCTACTGAGAGCACGGCCTTAGATTGCATATGGGGGTTAATATGAAAATAAAGTCTTTTATTGCCTTTAAAGTGTGCACGTGACACGTCAAAATCCACTTGTCCTTCAGAATGTTGGTCAACAATTTGGCAAATACTGTCGAGAAAACGTAATAAATGAACCCAAAATTGGACATATTAAAGTTCAAGTTAAAATAAATATGGTTCTATGTTTGTAACTATTACCCTTGATGTTCCCAAAATTCAGGTGTGAATAAGTACCGCAGATAAGTTGCACAGTGCAGTATTGCATTGAGACCAATTGCAGAAGGTAATACTGCACTCCAAACAAGCAACTACCACGTGATCAAACAAACACACTGCCATTCTCTTGAACTACCATCCAATAACTATGTGAATTCCCAATATAAATTACCCCTACCCGGCCACCACATCGCACCCTCTTGTCCGTTTTCACTGAAGTGCTGAAGCGATACATCTGTTTCTCTTGAAAGGTCTGGGTTCAACCCTTTAATGACTAAACTTTTTCGAAAAATTAAAATATTTGCTTATTGAATATCCATTTGCAGGCCAAGAGAAGACTGTTTTTGAAATTTCAGTGCTAAAATTTCAAAAATAGTCTTCTCCTGGCCTGTAAATAGACATTACTCAAAATCACTACAGAGGCCGGTTTTGGCCGCTTTCGTCACAAAAGGGTTAACATTTGCATAAAATATATTTTCCTCAGATAAATTAGAAACTTCCACACAATTTGCATTTTAGCTTGACTATACACAAAGCCTATCTAAGTAGTACAATGGAAAATGCCTGACCAGTGTTCGTTTATTCTAGATAATTTTGTTTGTTCACCTACCTGCATTCCGAAGACCACCTGCCTTTAGTGATACCGATAAATATCGCGTGCTCAGTATAATTATCGTGTGAATTATTTGACGAGAAAAAGTAACTTATTATCGTCCTTTGATAGAATTGAATGGACCAGCCAATGCAATTATATATGTGTCAATCGACACCATGTTGATTGTTGATTGTCAGTAGTCTATCGATTTAAAGGTGCATATTCACACCAAAATGCTTGAAAATAAAATTGTTGAAATTATATAATTTTAGAGGCTTAAGTTGTGTACATCAATGTAATGAAACGAAATAAATTAATGTTAACATATGATGATTTTATTCGATATAAATAAATTTCGTAGGTTTAGTTGTGAATTTGAATTCGGGTGTTGTGCCTCTAATTCATTTTGCCAACATAGGAAATTGTATTAATTTATACGTAATGAAATCATCATATGCTAAGATTCATTTCGTTTCATTACATCTAGGCACACAATTTAAGCCTCTAAAATATATAATTTTAACAATTCTTTTTAACCAATCTGCTGTCAATAAGCATCTGTAAAGCATCTCAAATATTGTATTGCACCGATAGAATATGGTTTATGGATTCCATATCATTCACATCCTATCACATTCCCTTATCAGTATCGCAATTATCGGCATTGTAATATCGAGTAAATGTTGAACAGTGATCGCCACAATTGTGTCTCCTCAAGCTATAGTGTGTGATGTCATGTAAGCGCCAATGCATTACATTCTTTCTTATGTAATACTCATCCCGTTGACTATTTTGAAACTAATTTGACTGGAAGTTATTTAAATATGCTGTTGAATATTTACCTGTATAGTTTTCCGGAAATTGATAGTTAGGGAGTTCAGGGATGAATCCCAACACGGGTGAAGTGTGGGTGGAGCTTGGCTAGAGATGGGCGGGGCATAGCTAAAACTGGAAACCTCCATTAAGCAGACATGTCAGAATGAGACACCAGTCTGGCTGCATTAAGGGTTTCGTAAATACAACCTCCACACTGCGGTATTATAGAGGAAGATGGGTGGCGAATATTGTGTTGACCAGACTCCGAAACGGGTGTATCAACCTAAACTAAAATTTATTTGACAACTTTATGTCGGATTGTAGTCGGTGCCACTGTGGGCACGCTGACGAATCCATTCAACATTACCCGTTTCACTGCCCTCCATACGCAGATCAAAGAGATGCTTTCTTTAATAATCTCATCTCGAACCATATCTCTCTTATGTCTCTATCCGTCCAACATTTTTTATTCGATAACAGTAATGCAAGTGAAGAAACTAAGAGTAATATTAAGGTATCAGAATTTATCTGCCAGTACATTGACTCAACGAGCGGCTTTAAATGCCCCACCAGCTTCAATCTGAAGTAGTCTAATGACTAAGGATCATCTGTACACTGGCACCACATCGACCGATTTTCCAAATTCCTCCATGTATTACCTTCTCCACCTGCTTCGCTTCACCATATTGGCTAGGTTGTGTGTTAAAGGATTAATGGTCATGGCAGTTGAAAACGGCTTCTGTAGTGCGTTTGGGAGGCATCCATTTACGGACCTGGAGGGGGCTATTCTTTGAATATTTTCAACTGGACTGACTGGCTCGCTAACCAAGTTGGCCACCTCAGTGGTAAATGTTGTTTTACAAACGGTCTTCTCTAGGACTGCTGGTGGACGTTGTTTTGTCAGAAGACTAAGACTTCAATGACCAACTTTGATTATTAAATGCCTAACAGTATGAACATTTCCTGACGACTCCTAGACTAGCGACAAACTTTTGTCAACAGCGATCACATGTTATCAACAATCATGACATAAGCACCACTGGCTGGCCATTGTACCGTGTAACGAAGGAATCCACTTTTGGCTATGCCACGCTCATCTCTAGCTAGGCTCCGCCCATGCTCTGCGCGTGTTGGGTCCATTTGTATGCTTTGCATCCTGAATTCTCAGTATCCCAATTTCAAGGTAACTATACAGCTAAGCAGGTGTGACTAATTTTCCTGGGTGCTGTTGCTGTCTATGGTAGTGACGACGCTCAGTCAAGTTAGTTTAATAAATATTCAACAGGGTGTTTATTAAATAGCGAAGACATACCATTCGTACAACTGGGACTATTCCAGGTTTATGACCGAGTATTTCTGTCAATTATAATTGTCACGTCAGCCTATATGTGACGTAGTAGGTTATGATATCAATACTTGAGTGACAGATTGGATTCATAAATTTTGAAATGACCTTAGATACTGATCAATACGAGAACATAATGTTCCTACACTAGCCATGGTGATTGCTCTATGACAAGCTAACTCTTTCATCCCGACATAAAAGATTTAACAGATTCACTATTATGTATCCTATAACTAAACCTATATAATATAATGTCGCCAAACATTTAATCTAATTTTATTGCAATATAGTTGTATGGGAGACGCGGTTATATGATCTGTCTTATCGAGCTTACTCTAAGAAAAATAAAGAAATTATGTTGTCAGACCGCCTCTTATTTCCGGAGATAAATATGGAACATCAGTTGGTTGTTAAACTATTACATTTGTATCACTGGTCAGGAATAGCTCTTCCATCACACTACTCTACATAGTGAACTGATCGGCCGGAGGGAATCGCCAGTGGATTTTTCAAATCTATATACTCTCAGAACCCACCTCGTGCATTTTTCAACATAATTAACATAAATATGGACCTTCAGTTTGGCGTCATTGGGGTGTGATTTTTTTATTTTGTGCAAATTTCCTAGGCCGCCTTGACTGTCGTAGTTCCCCTAAACTAATGCCTAGTGTAAATAATGGGTAATCTGGCCCTGAACCCCCTAATTCAGGGCATAGAATTTGCCACACATAACCCATCCCTGATCTTTTAGCTTTTTATCATGGCGGCAACGAAAGATATCCAGGCTTTAGTGGGCAAATGCTGTTACGTCTCTACGGCCTATGATGGCCTATGATGGCTGCCATTATTTACTTTCTAACCAATCAGAAAATGCCCAGCGTGTCTGCATCGAGATATACACTCAGTCATCGACGTGCCAGGTTTAGTTTAGCAATGTGGTATAAAAGCAATAATACAGGTAAGCAGATATACAATTCGTACAACAACCACTTAGATCGTCATCAATTAAGCGTGCATGCGTCATACTAACATACGCCCACTCACATAGTTACGTTGTTTGTGGCCGTACTTGCAGTCCTAGGTTCTCTTGCCATGAGAAGCAACGTTAAAACTGCAGGCTGCTGTCCGCCAATCAAGTTTCAGCTTACGTCGCTCGATTGGCGAAACTTCATCCGTTGACCTAATTTACAATCACAACAACAAAAACGATGGCGATGCTGTTGAAATGGAGAGATATTTGCAAAGGTTTGCAATCGTTTTGCTCTAAACGAGTTATCTGAGGAACGGAAAACGTGTAGTCTGGTTTTCGGTGACAAAGAATCCTAGTTTGGCTTACCCGCGCGTGTAAATCTGTGTACTTCCTTAGTTCTCATCGAGTAATTTCATTATCGGAAGTAGACTGACCCCCAGCGCATTAATATTTATGAAGCAACGCCAACGTAGCGCAGACGACGATCGTGCGATACGGCGACGGCGTTCATAATGAACGTATCTGCGTAATTTATGACGTAATTGATTATGCCGTCATTCTACATGTCGCGTAGTTGATTATGGATAATCTGGAATCCTCCATTATGCTCTCTTGTCATCATAGCTATTGTGATAAATCGCACTGATATAATATATCAAAAAATACCTTCACCACGTCGTGACCTTGGAACGAGGCTACCTAGTGAGACGCCATTCTGATCTGCAATCGTATACTTCCATTATCAAACTGATCCCACTCAGACCCCAATACAATCGGATATCGCAATCAAAGCTCGTGGTATGGAAGCCAGCCAGCCTACTAATACTTTGACATCCTGTTTCCTAAACATATGGATCAAACCCTTCGCATTGCGATGTTGAACAAAATAACCCCGCCTCTGTAGTGGTATGGAGGAATGCCCATTTGTCGGCCAAGAGAAGACTATTTTGAAAATGTATCTCTGGAATTACTATGACAGCAACATCTTCCCCCAAATTCATTGAAAAATTAAAACTAGTTCATGTTTTAGTTTAATTTGAAAATTTTATATTTTAACAACAGCGTGGTAAGGGTTAATTTGAATGCAGCGGTCTACATCTATATTTAGCATTAGCGGGAATTGGGCAGAGCACGTGGTACCATACCTCCGAGCTAGCGTCAGAATTCTGCTATACTCTATAGGCCTACAATACTGAGTGGTCTTCAACCTCGAACTTTAAAGTTCACTCCCCTCAACAAAAAAGTTCTATGTTCCGGATTAGTCATGATCTCCTAAGGTCCCAGATTTACACCCGAAATGCTTAAAGTGTGGATGACACGACTGGTATAAATAACTTTGCATAAATAGATCACACAGGTGTCAATATTTCAGAAAATACACACCGATTCGTTGAAGCGCCAAACAACTTTTGTTCCATATCTGACAGACTGCCACCGACGCGCTGATCGATTCCCAACTCAGAATGTACCACCTGTATGGGACGTAAATCACGCTAATTTATTTGCTCAGACGGTTCTTATAAGACGACATTTATCTCCCTTTCAGCATAATTTCAATGAAAATTAGCCAAATTAGCTGGATTTTCAAGCCATGATATCTTTTTGATAGCCAATTTAGAAGAAATCAGTCTGTTTAATATAAAAAAAAAGAAACCCGAATGAGCGCATTCAGCAAGAAAAACAATACTAGAGCCAATTGCAAACATTGCGTGCACTCGAGGTAATTTCGGCGGCACCGCTTTCGATATCTGCCTTGTTTACTTTTGATTCCTATGCAAGCCTCTGTTAGCCGTCGCTGGAGACGCATATCGAGTTGGCTTATTGATTACCGAAATCGAAAAAGTTGAAATCAGAATTCCTGTTTTGCACGTTTTCAAACTTGTATTTCTTGCTGATTTCTTATTGTATGGTCGCACAATTTATATGTGCTCGACAGATTTTGCTTATGTTTCAAATATATTTGTATAAATCGCTATTAAGATTGTGTTTGCATACGGACTTTAATGTTTCGGCCGTACATGTAAGAGACGGTGGGTGCCATTGAATCTATAGCATCCGACGGGATGTCCTTGAAGTAACATGCGCACCATCCCGCTGCAAAGGGTGTGGCAGTTGTTCTGTGTGTGTTGGCTTGCCTGTGCATGTGGTTATAAAGAAGAATATTATTGTCAGAATCGGCAGTGTGTGTGCGTGCGTGCGTGCGTGCGTGCGTGCGTGCGTGCGTGAGTACACGTGTATCCAGAAGAAACATCTGATGATGAATTAAATTTTTACATATGATTCGTGGCTAGAATAACAACTGACGGTAACCGGCCTGCTTTGAAATCAAAACTATTCTGTTAGCACAACTGGCAGCTATACGTTTTACACTGATTATCTTCGTGAGAAGATAGAACATCATTTTATCGTAGCTAAAATTACAAACATCGTCAAATAGTGTTTTTCTAATGTAGTCTGTAAAATACTACCCCTTACCATTCTGATGCCAATATTCTGTATTTTACTGTATCAATAGCAAAGAAACTGGTGTACATTTTTCAACAATTTTGGTGGACGATGTTGCTGTCTACGACAACACCTCTACGACACTGTCTACGACAGCACCATCTTCCACCAAATTTGTTGAAAATGAACACCAGTTCATATATTATATGACCCATACAGTCTGTGTGACAACAGAACATGTATTTATTGTTGAAATAAGCAATAGTAAATCGTACTTTTTTAGAACGGTCTACTTTGTGTAATAATATTGGGAATAATACTACTGTGGTGAATAGCTCATGAAATGTTTGCACTGCATTTACAAACGTAAGTGAGAAGTGGGACAGTGGAGTAACTGGCTTGGTTGATCCACTTCCCTTATAAGGGAAAATCAACAAGAGAATCGCAAATTTGGTACGTTATGGATAGCTAACAACAACAACAACAACAACAACAACAACAACAACACTATCATCATCATCATCAGCATCATCATCATCAACAACAACGTCATGAATGATTCCATTTACTCCGTATTAAACGCGTAATAGTCCGGCAGGTTGTGCATGAATTGTATGTCGTTAATATTTATTAAACCTGCCATAGGCAGCAACAGCAACCAGTCTGATTAGTTTCGAAATATTCAACAGCTTTCCTGTATAGGCTTCTGGAAATTGATAGTTTGGGAGTTCAGAGATAGCTAGATCCCAACACGTGTGAAATGCGGGGTGAAGAGTGGGTGGAGCTTAACTAGAATGGCGGGACATCGCTAAAATTGGAAAGGTCCATTCTTTCACTTACAACTCCGGAAGCACTGTTTGTCTCGTTTAATGTCATTCAACAAGAAGAATATGTCTAATTTCTTTGACAATCTCCATCTTGTCTTATCCCACAATTCCTATGAACCCGAGAACATCTACAATGTAGACGTGACTGTAATTCTGTCAATGCACAGGGACCACATTCTCAAATGAGAACCATCTGAAACAATTGGCATATCTCACCGTACTGGGTCGATAGCTTCAGAGAACTTTGTCGTATGGAGGAGCCACTTCATAAAATCTTGTGCACAATAGAGAGCCTTGCAATATGGGTTCACGTTCTTGTACTGGCTAACATTAACAATAACCATAGTACTTATATTCTCACCTCACTATATTCATGTACAACCATTACATCGCTCGGCATATGTGCCCTTTAAATGGTATTACAATGCGACATGTGACACACGGATGCCCTGACGTCCCAGTGACGAGTTAAGATACTGCAGGAGTAATAAGAGTGGCATATCCATTGCAATTTAGCTCCAAGAACATTCAATCAGGAGTTGCCGCTTCTAGGAGGATTCCATTTAATCGTAATGTCTTTGGGGCAGACGGATTCCTATCAGTGTATGTGACAGATCGACTTAATCCTAATCACCACTAAGACTCGAAATCCATCAGGTTAGTGGTATTCAGTCCTCTAGGGAGTTTGACTGTTTGATGTCTCCACTTCGACTAGCAAAGCAGTGCAAGAATATACACTAAGTGGATTTACTCCGAATATCCCAGAACATCTATGAGTGCTCTCAGTATATCGACTAGAAGATATTAATAGCCAGCAACCGAACGTGCAGCCAGTCAGCCTCAGTGGCACTACTACGCCCATGCCTATTCCAGAACCATCGACTAGCAATACGGGTGAGTCATGACAACAATATCTATTTACTGCCACTACTCCATCTGCTCCGTAACAAATTCTCCATGCACCAAGCATAGAAATAAGAACACCAGCGGATATCCTAGCAAATCTGAAAGCCGCATCTAAATAAACGAATGCAGGATGGCGTTGCTGGACTAAGCCTGTGCTTGGTACGTAGCACCCCTTACAGAAGGGGGTCACATGTGGTGGTATCGTGGTGACGTAGTGTTGTTAAGAAACTCTAACTTTCAGCAGTTCCCGGTACAGAGATACTACTGGGAATCCTCGAAAAGTTGAAATTATAGCCTTGCTAAGCTCTTGTGGAGCCACTCTTCTTAAGGCAGGGTGTGGGCTTACACGATCAAGCCCCAGCGGTAGATGTTCAAATCAAATAGTTGATACCGTTGAAAGCAGCTGTGTAAATGATTAGGATAGTGTCGGGTGGTCAGGTGGAGTTAGTGGGCTACACGAGGTGGTCTGAGTGATTGAAATGTTGAAAAAGAAAAGGTTTGGTGGAAGACAGCAACATCTTCCATCAAATTTTCATAAATTCTCATCTGTCACTTTCGTTATTGTAAGTTTTCCAGAATAATGCTAAACAGTCGAAATTTCGCCTGCTTAGAGAAGAACACACTTTACAACGCTCCACCAAATTTTACTATTCAATTAAGTAGGAATAAAACTGACCAAATTAGACGATTTAATTTAACATAATATACATTGTCAACCAGTCGAATAATAAGCAATAAAGTCACCTTAACTAAAGTCGTAGATAAGAATTTATGAGCCAGACAGTAGTTTTCGTTTGGTTATACCACATGATTAGCTCATAAATAAATAGTAGTTTGATTTCAGCAGCTTGCCCAGCCATATGTTGGCCAACGCGCTGATCGATTCCCAACTCAAAATGTATCACCTGTATGGGACATAAATCACGCTAATTTATTTGCTCAGATTGTTCTTATAAGATAAGATTTATCTCCCTTTCACCATAATTTCAATGAAAATTAGCCAAATTTGCAGGGATTTTTAATTACCTCTTTGATAACCAATTTAGAACAAAACAGTCTATTTAATAAAAAGGAAACACGTAGGAATGTATTCAGCAGTGAAAACTGTACTAGAACCAATTACAAACATAACGTGTACTAAAGGTAATTTCGGCGACACCGCTTTCGATATCTGCCTTGTTTACTATTCATGCCTACGCTGCTCTCTGTTGGCCGTCACTGGAGTGAGGTATAGGGAGTTGGCTTATCGATTGCGGAAATTGAAAAAGATGGAATCAGAGTTCCCGTTTTGTGAGTTTTCAAATTTGCATTTCTTGCTTATTTCTTACTCTATGCTCGAACACTTTATATGTACGAGACGGATTTTGATTGTGTTTCAAATATATTGTATAAATGGCTATTAAAATTGTGTTTGCATACGGACTTTAAGTTTGCTCTTAAATTATAGGAGAGTGGTCGAACTTGTAACCAGCGCAGGGATGGTGTGCCACGCGCGGACTGTTGCTGGGAATAAATCTACAGCTCAGTACGGCAACGATATGGACTGAATAGATTTGCGGGACGAATGTTGTAAGGATGTCATGCCTGAGTTAAAGAGGGGCAGTGATTATTCAAAACTGCACACGTTATTCCGTTGATAATTTTATATAGCATATCTAATCTATGAGATTCGCGCCTATAGAAAAGCGTTTCTATTCCTGTATCTGCGTACAGGTCTTCCGTACGAGCGCTACGTCTCATTCTACATACTGTTCTGTGTCTTTTTGCAAATCCTCTAATCGAGTTACAAGATATTGTGGTCTGTTATCCCAGACAACATCTGCGTATTCTAGAGATGGCCTCATAAAGCCTTTGTACATGATTTCAAGGCATTTTCGGTCTAGGATATATGTTAGACTTAAGTAAGGATAGTTTGTGCTAAGTATCTGCTATCAGGGTTTCAACCTGGGCAGACCCGGTGCATTTATTATTTAACGTAATGCCAAGATGTCTATGGTCATTTGATGGAGTATTTCAGAAGCTTTGAAGTTGATAGGGAAGACGGTAGGTTCACTAAGCAGATAAAGAAACAGGGACGTAGTTTTGGAGGCATTAAACTCGACAAGTCATGTGTTTGTTCATTGTGTTATAATCTGGAGATCATGGTCAATTGTTGTAATATGTGCTTCTAAGTTATCAGACATTACACAGGACCAGGTATCATCGGCAAATCGTATAATATTGTTTAAAATATCGCCTGGTTTGTCATTAATGAAGACTAAGAATAACAAGGCCCCAAGGACTGAGCCCTGTGGCACTCCAGCATGTAAGTGATGCAAAGTAGATGCATTGCCGTTTATAACTACTCACTGGTAGCGATCTTCACGGTAGCTTTCAAACCATGCGAGGAAGCTTCCACAGATACCGAAATTTCTCCGTTCTGTAGGAGACCTCGATGCTACACTCGATCTAGAGCTTTAGAAATATCAAATAATAAAAAGATTATTTCCTTTTGATCATCAAGAGCTTGAGTATTATCAATATAGCTATCTAGCAATTGGTTACCGGAGAATGTGACAGAAGATAGTCCAACTGGTATGGGGTGATATCAGTCTGATGTAGTTGCAGATGTGTTTAAAAACAGATCTTTCCATAACCTTGCTTAGACAGCTCAAGAGTAGTACTGGTCGGTAATTTAAACACAGACTCTTTTCTCCTTTATTTAAAAATAGGAGTTACATGAGCAGTTTTCCATGAGGTAGGAAACTGTGCGGTAGTAAGTGAATAATTAAAGAACTGTGCTAATATCGGGACCAAAACTTGTCAACTCTCGTGTAACAGTTTCGGGCTTAATTTATCTGGGCCAACAGCTTTATAAGTATCCAGATTAGACAGCATATCTGACACACCAAGATTTGTTATTGTGCCTGAAGTTAAAGTATTATCCGTAAATAGACATAGAGGCGGTAAGCGTGTATTAGTGTCGTCAATTGTGGTGATACTAGAAGAATAAAGGTTAAAGAGATCTTAATCTCATCTCAAGTGTTGTATTGTACATATAGATTAGAGTTTATAGATTCCTTATCATTTATATCCTGTCATATTCCCTTATCTGTATCACAAGTATCTGCTTTGTAATATCGCCTGTATGTTGAATAGTGATCGCTACCATTTTGTATCATCAAGCGATAGTGTGAGATGTCATGTAATTGCCAATGTATTACATTCATTAGTATGTAATACTCATCCCGTTGAGTATTTTAAAACTAATTTGACTGGAAGTTGTTGCTGCCTAGTTTCAAAATATTCAACAGCTTACCTGATTGCTTTTATATCACATTGCGAAACTATAGATGACATCTCTATGACTGAGCGTAAATACCGAGGCAACCACGCTATGTTTTTTCTGATTGGTTGCAAAGTAAATCACGACTGCCATCATAGGCTGTAGAAATGTGTCAACATTTCCCTACTAAAGCGTAAATACGTTTCGTTATCAGCAAGATAAACAACTAAAATGTTAGGGATGGCTTATGTGTGGCATATTCTACCACATGAATGGTTAGTATAAGATAAAGCGAGATTTCCTTTAAGTAGATCTTCCTTCTCAGAAGAATGGTAAGCAAACGAACCATCTTCGCGCCTTAGAGGGGACATTTCATTAAAATTAGAGTTTGTGTCGACTAAGGACTTACATATTTTCAACCAGTATTTAGAGGCGTACGAATTGTATGTCTTTACTATCTAATACACATTATGGAGTTAATAGTCATGGCGTTTTGGGAGGGATCAATCCCAACACGGGCGAAAAGTGGGTGGAACTTAACCGATGATGGGCTGGGCATAGTTAAAAAATTATTTGCAATACACAGTTTCTTGCTCAACGTGCCCCAATCTCCCTTACAAGAGAACTCATTCAGAAGTCCTTAGAATATTTATTATATCGTAAATATTTTAAAATTTTAATAAGTCTGCTATTGTAGTCCATAAAATCCCTTGGAAAAGATTTCAGACGGTACCAAGAAAGCAATGTTGACAATGGTATATCGCTTTTATGAGCCTTTGACTGTACATACCCCATATTGGCAGATTGAGCCCATCAAACCCTGTGTAGCAATGGGTACCATAAGACCCTTGAAAATCTTATATGATTAATAAATGCTAATAGATTAATCCAGTTTTAGCAATTCTCCCTCTAGCTAAGCTCCACCCAGGCTTTGCCCGTGTTGGAATCAATCGATATATCCATGCACTCCCTGAATGTCAATTTCCAGAAAACTATACAGGGAAGATATTGACTATTTTGAAACTAATTTGACTGGGTGCTGTTGCTCTCTATGGCCGCAACAGCGCCCAGTCAAATTAGTTTCAAAATATTCAACAGCTTAGTTGTTAAATAGTAAAGAAATATATGGTACAGAGGACGGGAGAGTTTCAGCACACGCACAAAGACACGCACAAGAACGCACAACCGACCACACGAATCATAAACAGACATATACCACATGCGCACCAGGATACGGAATATACACAGCACAATCCAGGACAGAACTGAATATACACACACGACCATAAATGAGCACACAAAGGACCCATGCACTCGCGCACATGGCAGTCACACCACATGCATGAATAAATGAACAAGCCACGCCCACAGATAAGCACACACGTGAACTAGCATACATCGACAGTGACACACACACCGCCATTGATTTACATACACTACTACGGATTATATACACACCAGGCTTATACGAAAGAGGATTGTTGAATATATTGTGTCCATACTTTATTGTTGTAGTTAATCTAGTAATACGTACTGTATATAGTGAATGTGTTGCCACGGATCAGGTGCAACTGTTTGTCACTAAGTTTTGTGACTATGGAATGACGTCACATGGTTCGAATAGAACATGGGACGGCAGTCAGTTGGAGTTTGGCGTTGGGCACGGTCACTTGTTGTTTGGGATAGTTGGTCCCACTCCACGACTTGAATATCAAACTGTGGATTGTGGCCAACTGTGCAAACGAGCCAGTGACAGCGTCCCAGCGTAAGTTGTACATTATAAAGTATTACCGTAACTATAAAGACGCGTATGTGTTATCTCACCAGCCAGATGAAAGACCCTGAGGTAGCGACAAACGAACGGTATTAGACATACAATTCGTACAAATTAACGGGCACTTCCAGGTTTAAGACGAACTATTTCTGTCAAGTATAATTGTGGATCGTAACACTGGATTGTAATATCAACCTATATGTGACGCAGTTGATTATGATGTCATATGATTGATCGATAAACTGGATTCATCCATTTGTTTATAGATGGTTTTGCACAATAAACCTGCAAAAACCATCATGCATTCCCCGTAATTCATAGTTGTGAGTCCATAGTACCATATACTTTTAGCAAAGATGGGGAAGACAGCACAGGACCCACATATTTCAGTTAGCTGCCCCTAGATTTTAGTTTGGGACCACTAGATTTCAGGATGAGCGGTTCCCCGGACAACCAAAATTTAGATGTCATGTCACAGTTATGAGAAGCTTTGGCTCCGGGAATATATTTACTGTTGGAAGTTTGACGGAGCAAAGGGACGAAGCAGTCAAACAGGGCATAAAGTTAAATGATAACTAACCTCATCTCTTGATAGCTATTCAGGTGATCTAATATACTATTCATAAATTATGCAGGTAGTTTTAAGCTTTTTATCATGCCGCTAAAGAAAAGTATTCAGGCTTTGGTAGCTAAATGTTGATACATTTCTACATCCTATGCAAGCTGTCATTATTTACTTTTCAACCAATCAGAAAAAGCCAAGCATGACTGCCTCGGGATATACGCTCGGTCATACAGGCGCCAGCTTCAGTTTGTCGATGGGTTATAAAAACAATTATAACAGGTAAGCTGTTGAATATTTTGAAACTAATTTGACTGGAAGTTGTTGCTGCCATAGGCAGCAACAACTTCCAGTCAAATTAGTTTCAAAATATTCAACGAGATGCGTATTACATAATAAGGAATGTAATGCATTGGTACTTACATGACATCACGCGCTATCGCTTGAGTAGACACTGTTCAACATTTACTCTATATTACAAAGCAGATAATAGTGATACAGTGACGGGAATGTGACAGAATATGAATGATATGGAATCTATAAACCATAATCTATCGGCGCAGTATAACATTTGAGATGAGATTAGCATCCCTTTAATTAATTTCTATAATGTTTAACCCATGACAGCACATTGTCTCAAATTCACGACAACTATACGGGAAAGGTGTTGATTATTTTGTAAAAAATAGTCCCACAGTCTAAATAGTTTCAAAATATTAAACATAATACTGGTTACACTATACAGAAATTGTAGGTTCAAGTCTATAAGCGTTACAAGATTAAGAGCAATATGCAAAAGATAGGTCCGATCTGCTGCATAAGCAAATACGTCACATATTAGCTGACATCAGCATCAAAATGGCGTAGAAATCCTCGTCATGAATCCATGTTCAAATTTTATGTCTTAACGGGTCTACAACGTAATACACATTCTGTTGAATATCTTAAAGGCATAGGCAGCAACAGCCGCAATAGAAATTAGTTTCAAAATATTCAAAAGCTTACCTGTATAATTTCCTTGAAATTTCGGGATCGATCCAATTAATGCTGACAGCAGGAATCGCAGGTTGGCAAGCTGCGACGTATGTCACTTACGTATGGTCTCATAGTTACCCGAATCAGGGAGGCGCAACGATCTCAAGTTTGGGGGCTGGGAACCAACCTTGGAGTGGATCTTAAGGGGGGGGGGGGGAGGTCGTGTCCCACAGTCAGAAGGGTCACGGATCTTCTCACAAAAAGACATTTTAGGAGAAAATTACTAAAAATTTTAAAATTGTGCAACCAACGTTCTGTCCATATTTACCTCCAGAAGTGCAGGAGATGTCGTCTAAGAGCATCTATATTTCACAATTTTCCGGGGAAGACCCCCGGAACCCCCGTACGGTTTGTATTTCCACTCGGGCAAAATGTTTACCCGCCCACCCGTCTTGAACGGCGATGACGTCAATGCTTGAGTGTCAGTTTGGATTCATCCGTTGGGATTCAAAATATACAAATCGATTCTAACACGCATAAAGAGTGGGCGGTGAGTAGCTAGAAATGGGCGGAGCGTGGCTAAAAATAGATCCATCCATTGGCTTGCTATAAAACAATTTTGCTGCTTATAAATATGTAGCTTTTAACAAATTTAGATCAAAAGACCGAATTTCGATTTCTACAATTCCACAAATAGTCTGTTAAATATTTTGAAGCTAGTTTGACTTGAAGTTGTGGCAGCGAAATTTTTCTGTCAGGTCAGGTGCAAAATATATATCAGCTTGTCTGAATAGTTATCTTAAAGGATAACTAATCTCATCTCTCGATAGCTATGCAAGTGATCTAGCATGCCACTCATACACTATGCAGGTAATTTTAAACATGTTATCATGCCTCTAAAGAAAGATATTCAGGCTTTAGCAGCAAATCTTGGTACATTTCTACTCACTGTGATGTCTGTCATGATTTACTTTTCAACCAATCAGAAAAACCCTAGCGTGCCAGCCTCGGTATATACCCTGGGTCATAGAGGTGTCAGCTATGGTTTGACAATTTCGTATAAAAACAATCATGCATGTAAGCTTTTGAATATTTTGAAACTAATTTGACTGGAAGTTGTTGCTGCCATAGGCAGCAACAACTTCCAATCAAATTAGTTTCAAAATATTCAAAAGGATAAGTATTACATAATAGCGAATGTAATACATTGGCGCGTACGTAACATCATACACTATCGCTTGAGGAGACAAAATGGTGGCGATCACTGTTCAACATTTACGCGATATTACAAAGGAGATAATTGTGATACAGATAAGGGAATGTGACAGGATATGAATGATATGTAATCTATAAACCAATGTCTTAATAATAATAATCTTCTTTTATAAGATCACCTCCAAACTTGTTTAGATTCTCGGAACGAATTTCATCTTTTCTTCTATTCAACATAGCTTCTATCAAGCCAATTGTGAAATCCAGTTTCTAAGTCAATCATATGACGTTATAATGAACACATGTCACATGTAGACTGACACGATCAAGTCCATCACAGATGCTTAATAGTCTGTCAAGCTGTACGAATTGTATGCCCGGACTATTTATATGAACATAAGCAACAACAGCATCCGGTCAAAATTAGTTCCAAAATATTCAACAGTCTACCTGTTTCCTAAAACTGGATTCCTCCGTTGTCTCTTGGAACTCTTGAACAATCCATTTGCAACTGTGTCTATGTTGGAGTTAAAAAGAGAATCACTTCTAAAGGAGGTGTCTAAGGACAGCTAGGTCACTTGTGTCGACTTGTGGTTTATAAGCTAAACCGGCCAATACTGCCTCTGCAATTGTCTTGAGGACTGTCTATTTGCAGGATAAGAGAAGACTGTTTGTGAAAATTTATCACTGGAATGTCTGGCTCAATTTCCGAACCATTCATTCCAGTGATAAATTTCCAAAAATAGTCTTCTCTTCGCCTGCAAATGGACACTGACTGAACATAGATTTAGATTTTCTTTGCCATTTTTTTTGCCAACGATTTTCTTAAATTCCGCTTATAAACTTACAAAAAGTCCTTGTCTTCTCTTGGCCAGCAAATGGTCATTCACTGGGTAAAAATTTCAATTTGCTTGAAAACTCATGACAAATTTAAGGCTTAGTTGATAAAGGTCGCCTTTTGAGCGCATTGAGGCGCATTTGACACACGCGGGGTTAATAGAGCTCAATGGACCTTTCCATTTTTAGCTATGCCCCGCCCACCACTAGCTAAGCTCCACCCACACCTCGCCGTGTTGGGATTGATCGACCCCCAAATGCCCTAGCTATCAATTTCCTGAAAACTATACAGGGAAGCTGTTGAATATTTTGTAACTTATTTAACTGGGTGCTGTTGCTACCTATAGCAGCAACAGCGTCCAGTCAAATTAGATTCAAAATATTCAACAGAATATTTATTAAATAGTAAAAGCAAACAATTTGCACAATAACGCATAGACCGTCTTCAAATATGCGTTCGTGACATACTTATCGACGTCATTCATGACGTCATTCATTATGATGTCATTGTACACGCCACGCAGTTCATTATGACGTCATATGATGGGTGGGTACTCTGGAAAGGTGAATTGCTACACTAAATAGCTTTTGTGGGAAAAGATGGTGGTTCTTTAACACCGGTGATCATATGTGTAATCATAATTTTGTTCCCAAAAGCAAAAGCCTACCAGAGACAGATTTGACAGCAAATTTCGTAAGTTATTAATTTTTTTATTTGTTATTATGTTCTCCCAGATTTGGTAGAAAGAAGACCTTAATTCTATCAATATTGCTACAACTTATTTTCGCCGTCGCTACTGCGTTTTATCCTGGAAAAATCATCTTCATGATTCTGCGCATGCTTATCGGGGCTTCGAGTTCCGGAATTTTCCTATCAGCATATGTGTTATGTAAGGCATGGTTAGGTATCATCATCATCATCCTCCTCCTCCTCCTCCTCCTCCTTCTTCTCCTTCTTCTTCTTCTTCTTTAGGTGTTCATGGGTTGAGCTCGTACAGTATGTTATCACCTCTTTCTATTATTTGCCATACTGACCCTTGTCCATGCACTATTTGCACTGTGTTGACTCGTACAAAGCAATGTTCGTGTCTAGATCCAGTAGTCCATCACTGTCATCGCTGAAAGTGATTCCCAGTTTCCCATGTCACGGATGGCATGAGTCATGCTCAATGCATGCTCTTGATAATTCTCTACATGGAAAATTCATGGGCATGCTGTATTTTTAATGACATAATTATGAGTCCGATTTGCCACTCATCTATATGATGTCATGCTCAAAATGCGTGTTAGCTGACGTCATAATCAAATGACATAGGTTCGCCACGAAATGAGTAATCATCCAACAGTAATGGTCTGAGTTGTATATCTCTGATGGCCAGTCTAATTAGTTTCAAAATATCCATCAGTCTCTCTCTCTCTCTCCCTCTCTCTCTCTCTCTCTCTCTCTCTCTCTCTCTCTCTCTCTCTCTCTCCCTCCCTCCCTCTTTCTTCCTCCCTCCCTCCCTCTCTCTCTCTCTCTCTCTCTCTCTCTCTCTCTCTCTCTCTCGCTCGCTCGCTCTCTCTCTCTCTCTCTCTCTCTCTACCCCATCTCATCTCTCTGTAAAAGTGAAAGTACACATGTAGAACTTTACCAAATCTTGAGCTCCTGGTCAACGCGAACCAGGTGGAAACAAAGAATGTAATGCTAGTAGTGAAGGGGCCCGCTGGAAGCTATTCTTATGCAAATGAGCTCTTGACCCATTTAAATACTGCGTTCTGATTGCTTGTTCTAAATGAGCGGGTGGATGCTGTGTGCTATTGTTCTAAGTGTCCAGCTACACACTATTGTCTGTTCACTAAATGACATATGTGTGTTAATGCATAGTTTTTTAAATAGGTGTTGACATGTGTGCATAATGATGAGCGTGTTCTGGCAGAACGTGTAGTTTGACGTATTAATTAGGTGGGCGGCGGCATTCCACCCCACCCCCCTCGTGGATAAAAAGTAGAATATTTTGAAACTAAGTGGCTTCCTATGTCATTTAATATGACTTTTGAATAATGGCATACTGCACGATAGAGGTCACATATGAATTGCTGTGCGCTATTGTTTTCCTGTCAAAATGATTAATGTGACATTTCACCCTATCTCGACCAATCAGGATTTAGAACAATAGCATTCAGATGGCACCTGCATGAACAATAGCACACAGCCATGTCATTTAGAATGATAGCATGCAGCGCCCACTTATGAACAGCAGTGCACAACTGGCTGGTATCTGTTGAATATTTTGAAATTAGCATGAATTGTAGCTTCCTATGTCAAATTAGTATAACAAATATTCACTTAACTACCACTGCGCCATGATTTACATTTTGGAAAATCAAAAAGTTAAAATATAGTTCATTCCTTAGTTGTTTATCTGATGAATATTTTGAAACTAGCACGAATTGTAGATTCCTATGTCAAATTAGTATTAAAAAATATTCGCTCAAACTACCATTGCACCACGATTTAGGTTTGAAAAAAAAAAAATTGTTAAAATATAGTTAATGTGTAATTTTTCCTGCAGGTGTTATTCGAGTGTTAATGAATCCGTCAATATCATTCATCACACGCTATTGAAAGTTTTATCCTGCACTTTTTTTAAGAATAGCATTTATCCGCATGAACGATGGCACCTGCATGAACAATAGCGCACAGCGGTTACTTAGGAACAATAGTGGACAGCGCCCACTTATGAACAATGGCTCGCATCCAGCACTAGTTCTGATTTGCACTGGATGTGATGAACAATAGCGGTCACCTGCATGAACAATAGTGACCATGTCCACCTGCCTGAACAAAATTGTCACATTCTATAATTATATTAATTTTTATTAAAATATAATTTAATTTATAAGGCATCATCAACTTCCAGCCAACTAGTTTCAAAATATTCAATAACTTATATGAATATATTTATATTTATTTATTAATTTATTTTAATTTCCAAGGCATCAACATCTTTCAGTCAAATTAGTTTTGTCAACTTATATGAATATATTTAATTAATATTTATTAATTTATATGTAATTAATTTAAATTTATAAGGCATCATTAACTTCCAGTCAAATTAGTTTCAATAAATATTTTATTTAATAATAAAATAATATATTATTTAACACCAAATTAAAATGATAAAAATATGTATCAGCTGTTCAAGGTATAATTTTCAAATATTCCTCCATGGCATTTTATGACTTTTGAAAGTTATATGGCATAGAATTCAAATAGCGTAGCTCAGCTAAACACTGCGATAAATGCTATCAGTAAACCAGCGTAACTGAGTTAAACTCAGTCACTACTCTAATGAATGAATCTTAAATAATGTGGAACTGATAAAGCTTCATGACAAAGTAATTTATTCGCCCCTCTATTTGAGTGAAGTAGTATCATTTCAAATACATACCATAATACCTCATGTTTATTTGAGTGCCTTTTTTTAAAATTGTCTCTTAAGAGAGTTAGCATTCAGATTGTCAGACGTGTCAAATCAGGTGCGGAATGTACTTGATTAAATGCAAGTGCTCACTCTACAGTGGTGTATTGTTTGCCACACACACATTACACACACATGCAATTATTTATTAATTCACAGTCAATTCGTCAACATTGACTTCGCCTGATTAGGCAGCAGTTGCAAAGAATGCACTTTTGCTTAAGCATACTATTTATATCAAAGAATAGTAACTATTCATTGCAGATATGTGAATACACAACGTGTTATGCAAATTAGTGAGTTTTTCTAATTTGATTAATGTATCAGATGCAGATGCAATTTTCTTCACTTTTTGTTTATCGTGTACCAGATGAAAGTTTGCATAATTCTGTGTGAATAAATTAGCTAACGATTTTACTATAAATACTAGCAAATTGTCATTCTTGATCGTACATGCTTGTACTCACCATGACTAGCAACACTACAATTGCATCAGTGTCGTGCTTCGTTGATAATGCATGTAAATTTGCACATATAATTTGTAATGCATACGAGGGAGAAGGTTTATTGTGTCATGAGTTTACACAGATTTTTCATGGCACACAGACCATAATTCGGCTCACTGCCAAGTATGTGGTAGAAATGGATATACCTGCAACTATGCAGGCACATGTAAATCCTCCTGTTTAGTTGTAGGGTCATCCGTTACTCTTCCCAAATTCGCACACATGCACACGTGCACCACGCTTGCACCACACATGCACGTATGCACGCACGCACGCACGCACACACACAAATAAGAAAATAACCACCATGTGCATCACACGTGCGTGTCATGTGTGCACTGCACGTATGCATTATGTGCGTGTGTTTTGTACCACATGACGTGCCGTGTGCATATGCATTATGCATGTGCATGTACCTGTGTGTGCACCCCTACCTGTACATATGAGGTATACGTGTGTGTATGTATGCCCCTATGTGGGTCCCCGTGCGTGTACATATGTGGTATATGTGCATGTGTGTATGTCTCTGTGTGTACGCCCCTGTACGTACATATGCGGTATGCATGCGTGCATGTGTGCATGTGTGCGTGTGTGCCACTGTATGCATGCCAAATCATCGTCCAGAGCAAAGTATAGTGTTACGCATCCAATATATAGGTAACCTTAGCAATGTTGTATGTATAGTATTATATAGATAATAATCATGGATCTAGCCTATTTAAGGAGATATATGTCTTTAAAGATAGATGGTATCAGCCATTTAATAGGGGTTTTTTTCAAAAACATTTACAGAAATTATGGTGTTAATCTGTGTACAGATATATTGTAGCTCCTGTCAAAATGAATGAATGATGTTTAATATGCATATTCTTATGCGTACATGTGTGCGTATGTTTTTATAATTTTAAGATTTTGTGCATGTGCGTGTGTGCACCTGCATGTGTGCCCTGTGCGTGCATACGAGATTGCATGCACACACATTTTGGAAAGGGAAAAAAGGGATATGGCCATCGTAGTTTTGTTCATCGGCCCAACGTTGGCACAATGTAGGCAATACATTATTGGGCCGGCGTCTACATGTTATCTGGTTAGTTATCTTAGAATCTTTATTAACTAGTAAAGACATACAATTCGTACAACAATGCATAGTCCATCTTCAATTATGTGTTCATGACGTACTTATCTATGTCATTCATTCTACACTTCAGGAAGTTAATTATGATGACATATGATGGATGGATAGATGCATTTGTGACCATACATTTGTGACCATAGTCAGGCTATTAAAAGGAATTTAAGATGAATATTAATAATACCCAATGTATGTTTAAAGCTAAATTGTCGATAACGTGTTGGTAACTACACAGCTGACCAGTTGAATATTTTGAAACTAATTTGACTGGGTGTTGTAACGGCTCACAAATTATTTTCATTTTAAAATATAAATTCATCAAAGACATACAGTTCATGCAGATCATTTACTGTCGTCATGATGGAGTTATACCTCATACTGATTGTGACATCCCCTCATTAGTGAGGTAATTGGTTATTACTTCAGATACTTGAGTGATAGATCGGTTCCCTCCATACAAGTCACTCACCATAGAATAAAAGATGGTGTTTTTTCTTAAGACATACAAGCTCATTAATCAGTTAACTGATTTCCAAAATACAAAATTATACACGCCTTGGCAATGCACTTAACAATAATGAATTACAATCCGCAGATTGAAAAATGTGATGACATATTGATATATGTGAGTATGCGTTTGTAATAAAGGCAATTTCGTATTTATGTGTACATACATGTATGCACTTTTGATGAGTGCACGTGTTTTTTAAAATGTGAATTCATATGTGCGCGCAAAATGTATGTGTACATATGCGCATACATATGCAAAGTCCTTTCATCAGTGTATTATGCATGTACGTGCATACGTATATACGTTTCATGAGTCTATTACGTGTGTTTTTCTATGTATGCGAGTATGCGCATAATAAATGCGGTTGTTTGTATAAAGCATAATTTTAAGATATGGTGGTCCTTTAAAAAATGACCTGATGATGTTGGTTTTAGTGCATTTGTGGATCTCATCTGTGTTTTTGGTTCTCAACGCACCAAATCCATACACAACATTCGTTTTTCAGTTGGGATTGCGTATGTACTTATTTGTTATAACTTCTTAGATTCAGATCCGAGAGGTATTCTCCCTCGGGTTCCTAATCTCAAGCATTACAATTCGTGTAGGTGGCCGTATTGCTACAGCATGATAATGGCTCCATTCAATACACCCGCAATGTATCGGAGTGGAATTTGCCATGCGCCAATGATCACACATTTGTGAGCTCATTCTAATGCAGAGAATGACCGATAAATTTAATTTTTAACATTCCCCTTTTATAATTTACAATGCAAGACAACACGCGCCAAAATGTTCAAACAGTTTTGTCTAGAGCATGTGTATGTTGAGATGTTGACAACACATGGTAGTCACATTTAATTGTTTGATACGGCAAATGTTTCAATACAGTTTGTACGCTATTGCTTACAAACGCATTTGTTACATACGTGTGTATGCATATGGCAATCACTTGATGGTAGAATCTGCCATTACATCAGATGGTGTCAATACTGGGAAGTTACATTTTATTGTTTGATACCATTATATGAAATCTATTATGCGTAATGACTTATAATTTTCTAGAAACATCTTGCAGTGGGAGCGTGTTTTAATCTTTATTTTCTAACACATATATACCATCGATTATGTTTTTACACACGCATCTAGGCTGTGGTGTAATCAAATATGCTTATACTGTGACTCAAGATGGTTCGGTATTTGTCACGAAGCTATGCGTGGAAAACCGTATATATTCAGCTAATGTAGGAGCTGATGGTAACGATATGTAGTCATCAGTGATAGGACAGACAGAGCAACAGACATATGTACATTGGACACGCGGTAGCAGATTCCGTGATACATATTGGGTTCAACCGTGGCTGGTTATGTACATCTGAATGGCTAAGAGCTACCACGACATGACTGCATGACATTATTGTGGTGTTTTTTACCATAAATATTAGCCGTCAGCTTTACTGATGCTATATGAATAATCAGCAATGATCGATGTGTGCAGAGTGTGCCTTTTAGAGATGCCATATTCGTGATATCGCTTTATAATACTGTGTCATATGAAGAGGGTGTCATATAATTGCAATGGGTTAGTAGAGGGGTTAATGGTGTGGGTGCATGACGATGAGGGATAGTAGCAGTGTGAGCGCTTGTCGCGATGAATTTTAGTCTTGTGTTAGCACTTGATTATTCGAGTGTACTCGCATACATAAACACATTCTGGGGAATAAATGACACGAGAATGATATGTGACCAATTTTATTTTTTGGAGTTCTTGGTAGATTAGTAGTTCTCTGCATTTTCTATTCACATATACAGGAATTTGGCCATCACGTTTTCGTTATTTGTTAATAATACTACTACTAATAATAATATTAATTATATTACATTATACTGTCTAGTAGTTTGAAGTCTAATATGAATTGTTTACCTCAATTTTGATATAACGACAATAATATAAATATTAATTAGACACCCACCCACTATGTATATGCATTCGATGGTTGACCCTTTACTCATATATTGTACATTAAGTTTAGTAGTTGAGGTACCCAGAGTTATCAGAATTCATTATTAGGCAGCATGCTATGTGTGGGTTCAGTACTACAGGGGCATATGCTTCTACATAGAGTAACGCATTGAAAACTTCACATGTAGGGTGATGTCATAATTAATTTCATCATTAATGGTGTGATTTAGTCTATCATAAATGCTTAATAGTCTGTCAAGTTGTACGACGTAAACTGCAGAATACTCACAAACTAATCTGACAAAAGGAGTGCTCTAACATATAAAATCGCCAGCTGTTTCCAGACCGATTTGCTAAAATATTCAACATAATAGTTTGATAGTTACATGTACACATGTAGAATCATACTGCCCAACACAACCTCATATTTCCAAAACATAATAAAACGTATTGCTTCAAATTTGAACATAATCTTTATGACTTAGACAATAGTAGTTTTGCCATTCCAATTATATTCAAATTTGTAACAGCACATTTTACACGGCTTTGAAAATGTGTTAAGTTATATATGAGCTGGATTGTACTGCGGAGAGCGGAAAAGCATAAACGCACGCTCTGTGACAGACATTCCAATATTCTGAATGATGCGTGTCTGGCTGCATGCTATGATAACGCATGCAGATCTGTACGCAGATATAAAAATTAATGGAGAGCAATTAAAAATGTTTTCTCAGACTGGCGGGTATTTTTGGTCCAGGTGTGAGGCGGGTGGCTCATTAAAAGTAATGATTTGTAACAAGACAGTTAAGCATATGAAATATGTTTTTGCCAGTCATTCCAGTTGAAAGGTTTTTAAAAAATAAGCTTTCCTATACTTGAAAATAGTTCCCTAAATGTTATACAAACCATTTTAAACCGTCAACATAAAATAATTTTGACATTTTCAGTAAAAATATACATTCGTTATTCAAGAACTTTATCGTATATAATCCTGATACTATTATTATGAAGGCAGTCATTTCATATGTGAATTTACAAAAACATTTTCTACATATAAAATATGTTTTCACTCAACCTGTTTTATCTCTAAGAACATTTATGGTTAGGTGAAGTGAATCAGTGAAGTTTATTATGAAGGAAGTCATTTCACATGTGAATTTTCAAAAAACCATCCTTTAATGGCAAAAACTATTTTCATTTTCATATTAAGAGAAATTATCGACCCTGTCATTCCAGTTGAAAGGGGTTTTTTTTTTAATAAGCTTTCCTATCCTCGAAAATAGTTGCCTCAATGGTATGTAAACCATTTTAAACCACCAATATAAAATAATTATGATGTTTTTCTGTAAGAAATATACATATGCTATTCAAGAGCTTTTCACATTATAATCCTGATACTATTATTATGAAGGCAGCGGTTTTATATGTGAATTTTCAAAAACTCATATGTAAATTTTTTTTTTAAATTTCTACATATAAACTATGTTTTCACTCAACCGGTATTTATCTCAAGAACAGTTATGGTTAGGTGAAGCGTATCAGGGAAGATTAGTATGAAGGAAGTCATTTCATATGCGAATTTTCAAAAAACATTATATATCAGTGGTGGCCCTAACAGTAGCACGATGCCATGATATGACGTAATGAAGCCTGATCGCGTTTATGAGACATGACTGACTGAAATGCACGCATAATGCTCACTAATCTTTGAACCGTTACTCCATCAATAATGCTTTGCACACTCACCAGTCAATATTTGGTAAAGATCATAATAGCATTGGCGTGTGTTGTAAAGTACTGCATGCTTCAGCTTGCATTTTATCATGCGTTATCGAGAGATCGCTGCAGTGCTCTATTGAGCTGCATTTCGTAGCATGTTTTTGGTGAGTGCAATGTGTGCAGATGTGTTTTTTAAAACACTACATTCCATCACATATTGTTGATAGAGGGGGAGGGTGGTGATGGGTGCACCATTTAAAGGTATGATCGACAACGAGTAAACAAATTAAATCATTTTACAATTTTTATTAATACTGACATCGTAAAACAACACAACATATTATTACATCGATAAGATTCTAGTACACAACATCAAACTGCTATATGTTTACTAATACTACAATATTAAGACAATATATTAATTAAAGGCACTGACATTATGGTGTTATCAGTTGTTTAACATATATTACATCTGTGATGCACCTAAACCATGACGTTATACACAACCGGCACAGTGGCTAAATTTGTTCCTGAAAATAATATATATCGTGCTTAATCCTTTAATGGCAAAGGCGTACATAGACATCCTCCTTAGCAGGCTAGAGGAGGACCCATTTGCGGACCGAGAGAAGACTAATTTTGAAAATTACCACTAGAATGACTGCCACAGGTATCTAAATCGTGGCACAATGGTTATTTAAGTCTGATGAATATTTTGAAACTATTTTGACTGGGCGTCGACATAGGAAGCTACAAACTCGCATTCATGTTAGTTTCATAATATTCAACAACATAGATATACAGTTGATAGACCGCTACGGAGGGCAGCTATGGTCGGTTTCGCAATTAAATGGTTAAGCAATGATACAGAAATGATAAATATCAACATATCTGGCAGAGACCAACACAGCATCAAATCATCAACGCTGGATACAATATCTAGCTGGTTGGAGGGAACGAAATGCCCCCAATGGAGTTCCAGGCAAAGGAGTGGTCAACCACAAAGTACACTGCTACTTTATCAGGAAAAGAGCTCTATGTGACAAGATATTAAAGGGGTTATAAGATGGATTGCAACACTGTAAATGTACAATTGTGTGAAGATCTTGTGTGCTTTGAGGAGGAGGAGGAGGAGGAGGTAGATACCAGAATGATCTTACAGCATACATGCACTCAGGGACACAAGAGCATAGAGTTAACTACATGTCTATAGACCAACAATTTGTATTTCTTATATGTGATCAATAACAGTGCAGAATGATGTATGGTTTTACAGTTGCTCAATTAGCATAATTATAGATAAAGAATCACATTCATAAAAAGAGAGAGTTACGGCAAATTGTCTATCACAGACATCTGTTTTTCTGAGACACCAGATGATGGTTCTTTTTAAGATGGTCATACGTCTAGCTCTCTTATATAACACCACCTTGTGCTCCGAAAATGCTAGTCACTATGGTAAATTGCTTTTGTTAAATAAGCATGTCTTTAGTGACCACTCTTTGACTGCCCAGAAAGTGTCCCTCATAGACAAGTTTTACTGTACAGTTAAAACTTATTTATAGTAATAGTCATACATTGGTACTTCGTAATAGTGATAATTATACTATATTGCATACAAACATCATTGATCTATGAATGCCTTTATTCCTAGTATAAAACTTTTGATTGGTTGATTCATTGAAGTAAATGCGTGATATAAATGTCCTCATTTAGATGCATATTCCCAGTAATTGATGTGATTGATATCACAATGACGACCATTCTGACTTCAAAAGAGCCTATACATAGATATTTAATATTGATATGAATGATGAAAGAAGATAGAATATGTTTTAAACCAGGTTAACAACATATTTAGATTATTATTCATTATTTTAAGATGGAATTCCTGTTGATTATATACAAAAACTGATATTCAGGCATTTAAATATCGGCCATATTGAATTCAAGATGGCGGTCATAATGTCCCCTCTTGTACTTCGAGGTTCAACAATAAAACTGACGTCACACATGGTGTCCCACTGGGTCATATACAGCCGGGTTTCTATATGGCTTTACTATTAATAAATAGGGTTCGATCGATCCTAACATGTGCGAAGTGTGGTTGAGCTTAGCTTACAGACAGGTGTAGCATAGCTAAAACTGAAAATGTCCATTGACTTACAATAAGCATATACCCTTTTTACTATATGATCTGACTAATGATGTTATATGCATCTGAAATTTGGGGGTTAGAGAGAACTGATCTGCCTCAGACCTGCCAAATAAAGTTTACAAATTTATTTTGCACATGAAAAAGAATACACCAAATATTATGATCTATACCGAACTAGGAAAATTCCCCTTGCACATAAAGATACAACGTAATATGATTCGGTTCTGGGGTAGCATAGTACTAGAAATCCTTTGTCCTTCGAATGTAAATATAAGTAAATTGCAAAATTACAAGATCCCATGAATTGGTGTATGCATTACGTGCACAAGTAATGCACAGTGCATACCTTAAGACCTTTGTTGCCAACCAGTTAGCTGCTTGTTGTCAACCAGTTAACGACTTGTTCTTAACCAGATGTAACAATATGAATAGTTTCTCACGTGTAATAGAAGCGCATAATTGATTCACGACGATTGCACTCATATGGTAGATTTGTCAGTATTTTTACTCCGATTTAACACAGAAATACAGATGAGAAATACCAAACGTTTTGGGAGTAGGGGGTACATAAAATATTTTAGAAAATGTCTCGCTCATAATCTGTGTAATATATATTTGAGGGAAAATGCCCATATAAATGTCGCCTGCTGCAGTAGTTTCTAGTAAATTATGCAGTAGCCATTACACATGATACATTTCTTAATGCAATAATGTATAGGCGATAAGGCATAATTGATTACGTGTGAGTTCACTGTGAGTGATGATATGGAATACAAAATGTGCTCCTATGCATATCAAAGATGCATGGCATTTTGGAACCAAAATACTGATTATACTTGATAATTTGGTACATGGTCCTATACCCACAACTTCCAATGGGTTTTACATAGTATAGTACCATACGTATCCATGTAGATGATAATGATACTGAAACAGGTGGTAATGATAGTGCATAAAGATATGGTAAACTAACTTCTGTGTAAGATCTACCTGTCATGGATTTCCAGAACAAAAATAAAAATAGAATATAGAGAATGATGTGTGGGAGTTCTGCCATGTTCTGATGCTGGAATTCTGAGTGGTAACATAAAGGTGTATACAAAGTCACGCAACAAATCCATTTTTCTATGCTATAAATAATAATAACAACGACATCACAAAGTGTTTTAAACATTTTGTCATGTGCAATGTGAGGGTTTGTAAATTTGATATGTGGCTAGGAGGAGGGATGTTTATGCTGACTACACGCGGCATCGTGTATAATTCTATATACTCTATATATACAATATTCTGACTACATTTATTTACATATTATTAATGTCTATATCAAAATAGGTATATTTCTCATCTGTTAACAAGAATGTTTAATGTGAGGGTCAAAGTCACACCTTGATAATGTGTAGCCATTCTATGAGTGAATGTTACCATACCATGTTTGTCTCATTTCGAGATCATAACCGGTTATCAATGTGGCTCATGTCCGTCAGTCTGTCACACAGTCTGTATGTCTGTCACCTAATGTCAATTATCAACCACAACTACATCAATTTAACGGTGACATGTGGCTTGCAGGTACATACGCCAGTGGTCTAGGTATGTTCCTCGTTATAGGTATAAGGATAACTGGACGCACTGGTCTCGGTTTCTGAAATGCCATTGTAATCGAAATAATTGGTTGTTGTTGTTCGTCTGCCATGCTGAAATATAGTTTATACATTTTAAAATTACATTTTAATATGATTACGCAGTTCAGTTGTTCATGATTCTAAATGAATCTTATAATGTGATTAATATAATTTATTAAAAATAGAATATAGTGAATGAAGTGTAATATTTCTACCACGTACCAATGCTGGAATTCTGAGTGGTAACATAAGACATATGCAAAGTCATGCAACAAATCCATTTTTCTATACTACAAATAATAATATCGCTTGATCATAAGTGTTTTAAACATTTTGTCATGTGTGCATCTGTCTGACACTCCAACTTCGCATGTTGGTCTGTGTGCATAAGTGGCAACTGATTTTACCTGATCGAACAAAATTAACTTCGACACAAGTGCTAAAGCAAGCAGAGACATAACATAGGCACACGTGTGTTGCATAATAATCACATTAGTGACTTCAACACTTCAATCACGTGCATTGCACAAGCTGATTTTGAACATTTGCTTTCAGAAAACATTTATTGACATGAACTGTTATGAGCGCGAAAAAGTTTATAAATAGCGGACAATTGTAATAACTGGCCATTCATTCTTTGACTTTAAGAATGGCTACATTTCGATGTGACCATTGGTGTACGATGAATTCAACTCCAATACATTGTGGGTGTATCGAGTGGAATAGATATATGATGTAGTGGTACGACAGCCAGTAAATATTATTATTACCGAAATTCAGAACCGAAGGGTCGAATACCTTAAGGAACCAAATGAACGTAATCTTAATAAATTAATTCATACACAATACCAGTTGAGAGATGACTGTTGCGAATGCAAATGGTGTCGCAAAGTTAGAGAGTTATATCAATGCACACACAACAAGTAAACATCACAAAACAACATCAGGCCCTTTTTCAAGGGCCACCAAATCTTAAAGTTGTCTTTCTACGCACTGGTCATCGTTTTACTATAGCGTGGCTAGCTATCCTCACAGGGCACATGCACACACGAACACACACATGCATATGGCACCAACACCATGCCAAATTAGTTACAAAATATTCAACAGTATGATTAGTAAATAGTAAAAAAGACATACCTAGCTAGCTATCCTCACATCACACATGCACACACACGTGCATATGCCAACAACAGTGCCATGATAAATTAGTTTCAAATATTCAATGGTATGATTATTAAATAGTAAAAGACATGCCTGGCTAGCTATCCTTACATCACACACACACGCACACATACACGCAGGCACGTGCATATGGCGACAACAGCGCACTGACAAATTAGTTTCAAAATATTCTTCAGCATAGTTATTAAATAGTAAAAGCCATGTAAGGCTATCCTCACAGGGTGCACACGAGATAGCTCTTGAATGAACTCTGTTACACCTGCTCTGTAAAAAGCTTTATCAATTTTTTAAGACACCTGCAGGACTTTACTCATATTAATCTTTTATTAATCTCGATACCCACCAGTCATCCGCCAGTCATTGCAGCACTAAAGTTTCAAAATAGGACTAGAGAATGAAAGAACATGTACCAGATTGCTAATATTTCAAATATGTATTGGCTATGCTAACTGGTTTGCATTGTACCAGACGAGAGGTTTACCAGATGAGTAAACTAAATTATGTGTATTTTTTTTTAATAGAAACCTGTAGAATATGGATCACCGATTTATGCTAAATATTTGCTGCCACTATCTTTTAATACACTATGTCTCCTTAAATACATGAGACAAATGCTAGATATATGAATAATGATATTCGTCAGATATAATATAGTTTGTATAGCTATGCCCAGGAATCTCTCAGTATCTCTGCGTTAGCGCACATATTAGACCCTACCATCCATTTTATGCAATATATATATATATATATGGTACCACTATCTTTTAAAATGCTATATCTCCTTAAATAAATGAGATATATGCTAAATATACTTATAATGATTTTCACCAGATATAATAAACTTCATATAGATATTACCAGTGTATCTCTGCATATCACTACGTCAGCATGTCTATCTGACCCTAACAACCATTTTATGCAAAAGAATATTTGGAACCACTATCTTTTTAATACGCCATATCTAAATACATGAGATAAATGCAGGAAAAGGAATAATTCACACCATCGAGTGGTCCATATGCGTAGTCATGCACCATAACCATTAATTAGTATTTTGTATGCCTCAGAAACACTTGAGACAAACCGTTTGAACATTTAGCGCACATTGACATAATTTTGGTGAGGTATTAAAGCCAATGCTAAATTTTATCACTCATGCATTCTATGACTTTACAAGAATGTGCATTATAGAGTTTTCTATTACTTAGCACATATTTCAACGTGTTTAGCTGAGTTTCGCTATTTGAATTTTATACCATATAGCTTTCAAAAAGTCATAAAATGTCATGGAGGAATATTTGAAAATTACACCTGGGCAGCTGATACACATTTTTATCATTTTCATTTGGTTTTAAATAATATATTATTTTATTATTAAGTAAAATATTTATTGAAACTAATTTGACTGGAAGTTGATGATGGCATATAAATTTAATTTAATAAATATAAATTAATACATATAAATTAAATATATTCATATAAGTTGATGAAACTAATTTGACTGATAGATATTGATGCCTTATAAATTAAATTATATTAAATTATAGAACGTGACAATTTTGTTCAGGCAGGTGGACATGGTCGCTATTGTTCATACAGATGACCGCTATTGTCCATCACAACTGATGCAAATCAGAACAAGTGCTGTATGTGCGCTATTGTTCATAAGTGCGTGCTGTCCACTATTGTTCATAAGTAACCGCTGTGCGCTATTGTTCATGCAGATGCCATCATTCATGCGGATAAATGCTATTCTTAAAAAGTGCAGGATAAAATATTCAATAGTGTGTGATGAACATTATTGATGGGTTCATTAACACTTGAATCACACCTGCAGGAAAAATTACACATTAACTATATTTTAACATTTTATTAATTTTTCAAATTTGAATCGTGGTGCAATGGTAGTATAAGCAAATATTTTTTTATACTAATTTGACATAGGAAGCTACAATTCTTGCTAGTTTCAAAATATTCATCAGATATACAACTAGGGAATGAACTATATTTTAACATTATTTTTTTTCAAAACTAAATCGTGGTGCAGTGGTAGCTTAAGCAAATATTTTTTAATACTAATTTGACATAGGAAGCTACAATTCGTGTTGGTTTCAAAATATTCATCAGATACCAAGCAGCTGTGTGCTATTGTTCATAAGTGGGCACTGCACACTATTGTTCTAAATGACAAAGCTGTGCGCTATTGTACATGCAGGTGGCCGCTGGATGTTAATGTTCTAAATCCTGATTGGTCGAGATAAGGTCAAATGTCACATTAATCATTTTGAAAGGAAAGGAATAGTGCATAGCTGGTCACCTGCAATTCATATATGACTGCTCTCGTGCAGTACGCCATTATTCAAAAGTCAATTCCACTTAGTTTAAGAATATTCTACTTTTTAACCACGAGTGGTGGGGATGCCGCCGCCCACCTAATTAATATGTTACACATGATCAGCCAGAACACGCTCATCACTATGCATGCATATCAATACCTATTTAAAAAAACACATTAATCTATGCATTAACACGCATATGTCATTTAGCGATTGGACAATAGTATGTAGCTGGACATTTGGAACAATAGCGCACAGCGTACACCCGCTCATTTAGAACAATAGCCTCCACCCACTCAATCAGACCAACCAATCAGAACGCAGTATTTAAATAGATCAAGAGCTCATTTGCATAATAATAGCTCCCAGCGGGCCCCTTCACTACTAATGTTATAAGAATTCCTAGAGGGGAAGAGTCGAATAATTATTTCACGAAACTATTCCCCCTGTACATTAGTCTCAGAGTAGGCAACTCTATTATTTCAGCAGTTTGTTTGGAATCCACAAGCATAGCCGGATTACAACAAGGGCCAATGGGATGCCCAAATCAAAAACCATTACCACATTTTACCCATTCATCCTTTTAATACATTTGTATGCCATTGTTACTAGAGTTTGTGTATATGCCAATGCAATGGACTTTTTCATCTTGGCTATGCCCCGCCAAACACTAGCTAGGCTTCCCCCACACTTCGCCGTTATGGGATCTCCGAATGCCCTAACTATCAATTTGCTGAAAACTGTAATGGAAGGCTGCTGAATATTTTGTAACTAATTTGACTTGGTGATGTTGCTGCCTATGGCAGCAACAGCACCAAGTCAAATTAGGTTCAAAATATTCAACAGAATATTTATTAAATAGTAAAAACATACAATTCATAAAACAGTGCATAGTCCGTCTTCAAATATGCGTTCGTGGCGTACTTATCCACGTCATTGATGATGTTATTCCACACGTCACGTAGTTGATTATGACGTCATATGATGGATGGATTCTCTGGAAAGGTGAATTCTCCTAAGAATTAGCCTGTTTATGTAATGTTCTGATGAAGAGTGTTTCCATGTTGCGGTCCAATATATATTCTGAGGCATATTACTTCTTCTTCTACTCCAACTCAGCCTAAACTTCACAGGCATTTTCATTTAGAATAGCTCCTTCACTGTCAATAAAGTACGTTCCACGTTGGCTTTGTCCATTAAGGATCTCTCTCATTTTGGTGCCTTGAAAAACTATGCAAAACGACACGTATTTAGTAGTAATAATAACACTGAAGCCAAGTTCTGTTTCACAGGAATATGATAGGGTACAAGATTCAGCTCGATGTCCAAGCATGACATTCCAAATATAGTCCGCGTTTTGTAGGATAGCTGTAGAACAGCTGGATTTAATATATATGTGTCTATCACTTCGGCCAATCAGATAGCGCGTCGATCACTATACGGCAAAATTGATATTGTTTGTAACGGATGGCTATAATTTTTGTATATCTATCGGTTCACCCAATTAGATAATGCATCTATCGCTACAATGTATAATCAATATTCCACATAACACCTCGTTACAATACACTTTTCCCACATTGACGTTATTTCAATGGGATTCCCAGTACTGTCGCCAACAAGCAGCTGACCCACATAGAGTTACTATTAGATAGAAAATACACCGCAATTTAAACCATTCCTATAACAAACTATAATCATTATATTATTTAAGCAATATATTATTGGAAGACGCATTCAATTACCGAAACATTAACGCATTATTTCTTTTATTTTTGTAAAGTTCTCACTGAGTTATTTGGGTATATATAATACACCATTCGACCTAGATTCATTAAATCAAGTGGACAATAGGGGTGTATTTTTAAATTGCAATCAATCAACTGTATTAAATTTTCCAAAACTATAAAAACTAATACGAAATTATATAGAAAATTGGCTTAGCTTTCCAATGATATATGACGTCAATAATATTATCAACATAGGTTTTTCATATAAACGACTTAAAGTGCATTGTACCTGATTCCCATAGTAAAGTAATTCTGTTTGTTCGTCGGCTATCTCAGTTACCAGCCAGAAGTTGAGTGCACAATGCATTCTGGGAAGATATTTTCCCAAAATACGCTAATGTGGGAAAGGTCTATTTATGGGCATGTATCGCTTCATGCAACCATATCACGCATCTATGACTATAGGGAATAATCATTATTCTTTATTGTACCTGAATTTACAGATTCGCAAGGGCTAAATCATCGAAAGTAGGTGGGGTTTTTCATTTTTTAAATATTTTACAAAAGAATTGATACAAGAGGGTGGTAGCCATCTTTTAAATTGTTTGGTTAGAAATGATATTTTTAATGATTTTAGTATTATCAGCATTAACTACACTTTGGCTTCTTGATAAACATCGCAACAAGTGGGTTGATAGACACGCTTTTTCATTGCCCCCTCCCCTCCCCCGTGTCATATGGTTACAAGTAGGTGTGGGCTATTTAACCATGTAAACCATGCCCAAAATGGACCTGTTCTGGTCGGCGTGTTTGTACAATGGCGGCCACCATAATATGCCCCTTTTGGGTACTCCATGTATGGTCAATTAGGACGATCCCGCTTTTAACCACGTGCCTGGCGAGGCCCGATCAAAGGACGTGTCTATCTCTCCTCTTTTCTACTCACCATGGCCTGTTTGTTAGCTGCATGAATACGATCCCTTGTTACACAACTTGAACATGAACATTGTCACATCGTAATCTAACAATATGTAACCAGTGTGACCGCAGTTTAGTGCTAGATTAAATGTGTATTTACATTAGATTGGTATTTGCGTTATCACAGCAATATCATGTATAGAAAGACCACTGCAGAATAGGTACTAGTAAATATGGTATTGGATTTTTAGTTGTGACCCGCAACTAGTGTGAGTCGGTTTGTCGATCGGTTTCTCGATCAGTCGGTCAGTCGGTCAGTCGGTCAGTCGGTCAGTCGGTCAGTCGGTCAGTCTGTCAGTCAGTCAGTCGGTCGGTCGGTCGGTCGGTCGGTCGGTATGTCCAATTTCATTACTTTCGGATAAAGCTGTCGTAACTACAGCGCATCGCACTTGTAGCTAAGAGTATGAATGGGGGATTTTGGTTTATCAATCAATCATATGACGTCATAATTAACTACGTGGTATATAGGATAACGTCATAATCAATTACGTCCTGAATGATGTAGCTAAGTTCGTCACGAACGCACGATGACGGACTAAGCGTTCCTGTACGAATCATATGCCCTTAGTATTTAATAGGCAACAACAGTGCCCAGTCAAATTAGTTTCAAAATATTCATACGTGGAATGTTTTCAACGGATAATATGTTTCGCGGTGTCCGTGCCAATAACCCCAAGGCCCTATATCTTTACCGGCGATACCACTCGTAACCCGGGACAGTAGATTAATGCGCCTTTCCAGAGTATCCACCCATCATATGACGTCAAAATCAACTACGTGATGTGTAGAATGACATCATAATGAATGACGTCATGAATGACGTCGATAAGTACGTCACTAACGAATATTTGAAGACGGTCTATGCGTTGTTGTACAAATTGTATGTTTTTAATAAGGCAATATTAGCTGTCGATATATCAACAGAAATGCGAGTCGTTCTTCATACAATAGCTTGTCTCTAAGGGACACCATGGAGACAGCTAAATGTCACACAAGGTACAGGTGAACATTCCATGCCTGGCATCTGCCATAGTTAGGAACGACTCTCGGTAGCGCAGGATGATGTTTGTTTAAAGTCGCAATTTCATAAAAAATTAAATTGCGAATATTGTGTACATTTAGGAGGGTGAAGTTGTGTAATTCAATGTAATGAAAGGAAATACATCTTAACACATGATAATTTAATGCCGTATAAATTAATATTATTTTTAGTTATGACGTTGAATTTGGAATACGTGTCTCTACTTCAATTTCCCAATAAAAAAAATATATGTTGATTTTTACTGGATCAGACAATAACTTCAATGTGTAAAAATAACTCTGGACCTGCTGAATAATTTTACAACAATTTGACTGAAAGTTATTGGTGGCCTAGCCAGCAGCAACCTTTTGTCAAATTGTTTTCAACATATACAACAGATCCAGAATTAGATCCAATGGAAAATACAGCCTGCTAAAATTCAGAAGGCAGACAGTTGGTCTTGGATTTAGTGATGAACGATATTTCACTAAGCAATATCACGATATATCGTGCGTCAAAATCTCGCTCTATCGATATCAGGTGGCGTGTGTCTGGGCACACAGATTTTCAAGATGGCTCTCTGGAAGCCATTTGGCCATTGGCATTTAGGTAAATTGCGAAACCGACCCAACCCCCAACCAACCCTCCCCCCCCCCACCCACCCCACCCCACCCCACCGACCCCAAACCCCAACACCCCCACCCTGCCCTATCTGCAATGGATTTCTAAGGTTTTGAATCATTCTATAAAAGCTTTGGCGAGTAATCCCAAGGAAAATCATTTTCAAAATGGTTGTCCGGTGGACATTTTGAATTTTGTATTCATACCAATTTTCAGAGAGTATTCCCCATATCGCATTCCAAGGATGTGTTTAATAATTTACTCCTGTTTTTTGTCCAGGTGATTACTATATAAATATCTAGAAATTAGGTCAAAATTACATCCTTTTGCATAAAGGGTGAAAGCCCATTCCCACATGTGCCTACACACCAGGTTCGGTGAAAATCCGTACACGAATTAGAATATTGTACGTATTTTCCAGATTCTCTTATAAGTTTCAGTACCAGTAAATGACAAGAGCTCTGCCTTACATTATCATATTAACACAATTCTCATCACCGTGGTACCGTTTTTGTTAATATTAATATTCTTACCAAATCTAGGATTAATCTATTGACTAATCACAATACGTGCAGCAAATCTATTAGACCTTTCCAGTTCATCCATCCATCATATGACTACGTGACGTGTGGGATGACGTCATAATACTTAAGTCATGAAAGACTCGATTTACTCAATCTTAAACCCTTATTAGTCCGTCGGGTTGTATGAATTGTATGGCGTTACTATTTAATTAACATGCTATCGAATATTTTGAAACTAAGGTTGTGCTCTAACTAGAGACTTACACGGCGTAACGCAATACTGAGGTATGGCAGTATTCTCGATTAACTCGCCAGTGAGAGCACGGGCTAGGGTTCAAAATATTCAGTATCTTCCCTGTATAGTTTTTTGGAAATTAATAGTCAGGGAGATCAAGGATCGATCGATCCAAACATGAGCCAGGTGTGGGTGGAGCTTAGATAGAGAGGGGCGGAGCATAGTTAAAACTGGAACGGTCCATTGCTCTCTCATGTTCAATGCACTGAACATCCATCAAGGGTCATAACTCTGCGAATGGAACGTGAATCAGCTTTATTGTTATAACCAGAATAAATACTGTCAAAAGAATCATATCTTCCTACGTTGATTTTAAGTCGATTGAAAATTACAGAAAGGCCTTCACATACATTGTGTCATTTCCCTGGGTGACCAGAACAACACAACCACCAGCACTCACATTAGGTATATCATCCGAAATCGTATCATATCAACAGCTTTAAACTAGGCGATGTATTCCCCTCCCTCACCTACCCCAACTCCCAACCCCCACCCCCCCCCCCAACAACCCCACCCCCCCACCCCCGCCCACGCAACCCCAACACCATCACACACCAACCTCACCACACACGCGCGCCTCGCTCTCCCTCCCTCCCTCTCCCTCCCTCTCTCTCCCTCCCTCCCTCTCTCTCTCTCTCTCTCTCTCTCTCTCTCTCGCTCTCGTTCTCTCGCACACCCACGCGTACATACGTGCGCACGCACGCACGCACGCACGTAGACACGCGCGCACATTTTAATTAGACTCCGCATCCTCCACATTGGAAAGCAGTCGGGAACCAGTCTGCCTCTCGATGGGGGCATTCTATAGTTTCGCCACGTCACCTGAGGCCACGCTAAATCAGTCTTGTCATAATTATCTCTGAGTGAATAGACGAAGTACGAGCTGAGTATAATATGAGATTCTTAGTTTTTCTATCAACCGCCGGCTTAAGCAATTGTCAGATTGTATAGTACTTAGCGTGTGTAGTCTCCAGGCGTGCACGCTGGTCCGCCGGATTCTCTCGTTCGGCAGTACCGCCAGTGAGTGGTAGGTTGGGGCGAGGCTGCTGGTTATCCGTCGATCTTGGGTGTTGAGGATCCGGCGTTGCGCGTTGCCGGATTATACAGAGACCAACTTCTAGAGCCAGTGGAACCTTTATGTTCCCGCGAGGCTGTGCGACGGTCTCATCCTCGATGTTGGTGTCACCAGTGTGACAGTCCCGCAGCTCCATTTAGGGCGGGGACATAATTAAATACATACAATAATTAGAATCGTAACAGTCAAACAATGGTACTCGTTTGCTGCTACGCGGGAGAAGTCAAGTACATAGGGGCAAACTGATGACTCGCCATCATCACGGTTAAGCCGCAAATGGCAATGTAAGCTAACTATCTTTTTAACATATACGCCTGATGGGCGAGACTGCTCGGTGACCATTGACCCTTGATAAAAACACCTCTTAAAATACGATTTTACACAAAAAACTGTTTTCTCTTGGCCAGCAAATGGTCATTCACTGATCAAAAATTCCAACTTGCTTGAAAACTCTTGACAAAATAAAGGCTTATTTGATAAAAGTCGCATTTTAAGCGCTTTGAGGCGCGGGTTGGCACACAGGGGCTTAAAATTGTATACTTTTAGAGGCTTAGTGCCTAGATGTAGTGAAACTAAATAAATCTTAATATATGATGATTTCATTATGTACAAATTATTATAATTGTTCAAGTTGCGAAATTGAAATAGAGACACGGGTCCATAATTCGACTTTGCAGCTATAAAAATTACAATAATTTGTGAAATCATCATATGTTAAGATTTATTTCGTTTCACTACATCTAGGCACACAATTTAAACCTCCAAAAATATACAATTTTAACAATATTATTTTCAAGAATTCTGTTGTGAATATGCACCATCAATTGTGATTTCTGAGGTTATGCTTAAATCATGTGCTATTTGTAATCACTACCAAGAGAAAGATGCGAAATGGATGACCAAAATAAGAGAAAATAAAATAGGTCATGACCTGTTCACGAAAGTAGGAATGCTGTATATAGCGCAGTACAGCGCGGTATATTTAGTTAGTTAGGCCCGTTTTATAAGTCGAACTTTCTGTCGCGCCGCGTTAATGACGACTGGATGATTTAGTTAGTGGATTCTGCCATTTTCAGGCAGATTTACCTGGCACGGCACAAGAGAGGTTCGACTTATAAATCGGCCTTTAGTTAGTTGACTTTGCCGACAAAGTATATCAACATGAATTTCGACGATATCTTAGTTGAAATTGGTGAGTTTGGACTTTATCAGAAAGTGAAGTTTTTCTTGCTTTGCCTGCCGTCAATAATTCTCGGTCTTCACTCTATGGGAGCAGTGTTCCTGACGGCAGTGCCGAAATTCAGGTAACATTTAGTCTGACATGCTTTGTAGACATGATGAAATTAACGGAATCCAGTCCATGAGTCAAGTATATGACGTCATAATCAAATACGTCACAGGTAGGCTGACATCATAATCACCTACGTTATGAATGGCACAGTGTTCTTGAAACGTCTAAGTCCGTCGTAAACGCTTAATAGTCCTTCAAGTTGTACGAATTATATATCTTTACGATTTAATAGCCATTTTGTTGAATATTTAGAAACTAATTGACTGGACGCTCTCCCTGCCACAGGCCCCAGTGATCTCTAGCTAAGCTCCACACACGCGTTGTTAGTTTTGGGATCGATCTAACCCATGACATGAATCTGAATGTCCAGAAAACTATAGAGGTAATCTGTTAAATATTTTGAAACTAAATTGACTTGGTACTGTTGCTGCCTACCAGAATGTTTATTAAATAGTAAAAACATACAATTCGTAAAACTGACGGCCTTTTAAAGGTTTCTGGCGGAGTTAGCTAAGTCATTCATTACGTAGTTGACTGTGATTTCAACTTGCGTCCGACGTAATTGATTATGACGTCATATATTTGGCTATCAGATTGGATTAATTCATTCATTATATTCAGCCTTAAAGACAGGCACATGTACTATATGCCCGAACAAAGGGTACACAAACATGCATAGGGCCTACTTACCCTTGTACAGACAATCATCCCTGTCTATAACGGGCACCTACTTTGGCGATACTATGGTTTGTAACCGTACGCGCTGTCATATGGCCACATGACTTGAAAGACAATCATCTCGTGGCCTTAAAAGTCATTTCCTCTGTTGTATAAATTCCATTGAGTGACGGCCTGTATTTAGTTAGGATAAGACGCTCCTTAAAGCGTCTGTTATAGACTTTATTGACTGTATTTGTTTATTGGCACTGCGCTCAAAATTCTCGTATTTACATTAATTAAAGGTACGTAGGCCTATTCACAGCAAAATGCATGAAAATAGAATTATTTAAATTGTATACTTTTAGAGGCTTAATTGTATGTACCTCAATGCAATGAAATGAAATAAATCTTAACATATGACGATTTAATTCCGTACAGAAATTATTATATATTTTTAATTGCGAAGTTGAATTAGGTACTTGTGTCTCCAATTCAATTTCACAAATTAAAAATTACCTTAATTTATACGTAATAAAATCATCATATGTCAATGTTTCTTTCGTTTCGTTACATCCGGGCCCACAATCTAAGCCTATAAAAGTATACAATTTTGGCAATTTTATTTTTAACTCTTTAACACTCATATCAGCCAAAAACGGCGTCTGCAGTGGTCTTGAGAAATGCCCATTTGCAGACCAAGACAAGACTATTTTTGAGAATTTACCACTGGAATGACTGGCTCGATAACCGAGCCAGTCATTCCAGTGGTAAACGTACAAGAAATAGTCTTCTCTTGGTGTGTAAATGGGCATTTTGTATGAGAAAATTGAAATTTTTTTGAACAAATTTAAGGGTTAAAGGGTTTAGGGCATGTTACTGTGAATACGCACATTTAAACGAGAACACATTTACTGAAGTAACTGTAAATCTGCTTGCTCTGGGCGTTAAGGAATAGTATAAGGTCTCGTCTTATATTACCACTGGACATGACTGAGCAAGGGGGGGGGGGGGGAGGAGTTCATTTCTGACAAAACTGTTGAGGTCAGATCGCCTCGAAACCCTTAGAATTTGATCCGGTATGCGTGATGTTTTGTTGGTAAAGTGTTCATGAAAAGACCATGAAACGTCAAATAACCACGAAATGTGCGCAGACTTAGTGACGGGGAGGGTGGTGGGGTGGTGGTGTGGGTGGATGTGGTGGGGTTGGGGTGGGGTTGTTGGATGAAAAAAATAACATTTCGCTCAATCTAAGGATCTCAAGCACCTTGTATGGGTAAGACGGGGTGGGCCGGGGCGTAATCTATTCCAAAACAAAAACTTGTATTCTTTACCCCTAGGTGGTATCCTTGCACTTTGAACTTTGACCGGCGAATCATCAACCATCTCTTGGGTCCCAAGCATAATATCCTACACAAATAGGATGGTAATCCGATATAGGTGTAGTCACAGTTTAACGATCCATACTTGAAATTGCCATAGGGTTACTATGGGGACACAATCACACAGAAAAGCAAATTTCTCTAAAATTATTGGATTATCAGCTTTAAACTTGTTACCAAATGAAGTCGATAGTAGAACTAGAAGTTTATCAAATTTCAAGCGATCAGAGCCATAAAAATTCGGCGGCTATTTTGAAGAAAGATTTTGAATTTGAGTTTTCATTTCGGAAAAAGCACCTAGAATATTGGTAATTTAGAGCAATCTAGATAGCCCGGCCCACAAGATGGACATTAATGTATCTTGTAATATGCGCATAATATAGGGGGAAATCATTTCTGCAAAAAAAATGAAAACTGGTACCTTTGAAACCCAAGGAATTCCCTTCCCCATGGTGATATTGACCAGGTGCGACATTATGAACAAATGATGTCACAGGATATCTTCAAATATACCCAGCGACCGTTGCTGATGAAGGGGGTTCATATTTGCCAAAAAATAAAACTGGTGATTTTGAGGCTCAACGCGTGCTCTCAACCAATCGGCTCTCCACAGGAAGATGGTCTATACCGTGTGTTTTTCACCTGATACCGCGCTGCTGTATTTAAATTTGTGCATGAAAACTCCATAAGACCAAACCCCAGTGTCCATATTGGGTATACCGCGAGAGGTGGAATATGCTGACGATGTGGACTTTATAGGTGAGGGAAAGAAACCGCTTGATGAACTGCGCCCAATAGCTGCAAGCAAACTAAAGAAATCTGGATCTCTATCAATGAATCCAAAGTAGACTTCGTCCACATATATTTAAAGGCTAAAGAAATGCCAATCCACTACCTGCTAGCGACCAATGGGGATAAGTACAATCAGATGCTTACTGCTCTGCGGTACTGTTGACAATGTTTCACGCTGCAAACATAGCGTTCCAGTCATTGTAGAAGCTGTGAATTGATATATTAAAGATGCCCTGGACGAAAAGTCTATGTTGGTACGACACAACCTGCGTATCATTGATGCTGTACAACCCTTGTGTCTGCCGTCGTCAACACACCAACACCATCACTGGACAGCATAGTTTTGAACGATGCACTAATCAAGATATATAATACATCGCCGCTGTCCGCATGGGTCGTTCAGCAAAGATGGTCCATGTTTGGCCATGTGCTACAGATATCAGAAGACGCACCAATGCGGAGAGGCTTGGAATTCACCCTACTTGGAGCCCGCAAATATAAAGCCAGGAGAAAGCATCATTCCATAAATCTGTTAAGCGTGCTAGGTGATCTACAGAAAACAGGACTTGGTACACTCAGATCCACAGTGGACCTGAAGAAGCTAAAGCTTTTCGCTGAGGGAAAGACAGTGGTCAAAAGTGAGGAAGGACTCATTGCAGTTGTATGATGTTTCTACTACTACTACTACTACTACTACTACTACTACTACTACTACTACTACTACTACTACTACTACTACTACTACTACTACTACTACTACTACTACTACCACCACTACTACTACTACTACTACTACTACCACTACTACTACTACTACTACTGCTACTACTACTACTACCACTACTACTACTACTACTACTACTACTACTACTACTACTACTACTACTACTACTACTATTACTACCACTACTTCTACTATTACTATTCCCGCAGAATACAGTAATCATACAAGGCGTACCATTCCACTTGAGGCAGGCCACATCAATCCATACCTTTAGGATTTCAATGGGACCATCCTGACCAAGTATTTTGATGATCCAATAAAACCCATAGCCATAGTCACAAATTAAACATCCATGTTGAAAATCCCCATTCATTCCATATGTTTGATTATAGTATTATTGACCCGCACTTCCTTTGTTGTCTTCCATTTGTTTCCAGTGTCGTTAAACAGAGTGTATGGTATTCTCGCCTGTTCATACTGGAGCACTTAAGAG